>JBBPBX010014106.1:14146-24216 GCA_038048925.1 Garcialebias charrua | reverse complement strand
ACAACAAAAAAAAACCAATCCCATAAATGATAAGAAAACAAAATATAAAATGAAAGGCAGCAGAATGAAGAAAATAAGAAAATAATACTTTTATACGGGAGAGGGGGTCGCAGCAGGTCGGAGTGATGTGGTCGAGGACAGAGTCACAGCTTGGAGTGGACTGCGAGTTAGGCGCTGCTCGTCTGGAGGTGAGGCACCTCCAGGAGAGGGGGCCAGGTAGCTGGGAGCACCATTACCTGAACAGAAATCTGGTTCTAGATTTTCTTCACCGATTATTATTCTTCCCATGTTTGGTTAGCCAATAACTTTAAAGACTTAGCATTTGGGTTATTTGGCTTTCCAAAGTCACATAAAAATATTAAAGTTTTCATTTGGCTTGTTAAAATAAATGTAAAACTCTTTAGAGGCCCAGAGAACCTTCCAAAACACTCATCAGCTTATAGTTGTCTTCTTTTAACTTCATTTTACCCATTCTTAACCAGATTTATCATTAATTTTTTTCCACGACACAGCTAATATTTTATTCACTCTGAGTCGAAAAGTGAGATTAAAGTTTTTTCATTAACGCTGAATATGAAGAAGAGCGTCACTTCATTTTTAAATTTAATAAAATGTTGAAAAACTCCATATACAAATTATCTAGCTCATATTTTTTAATGTATTCAAAATAGCAATAAATATGTTTTATAAATATATGCAATATATGGTTAAATTATAAAATGTCCTAACCTTTTTTTATGTCCAATTTCTCTGTTCATGGTTGCTTGAAGTTGAACTGACAGATTGTATAAGGACGTTGCTGGATCAGGGCCATTATGACCGGGGCACAAAGAGCAACGCTGTAATTTGAACATTTTCAGTGGCAGGGCTATCAGTGCAGTTGTTTGCAGAAAATAGTCACTCATTGTTGAAAGTGGACACTTCCACCCTTTTACCAGAACAAAGTGTAGATTGTTAATTTCATGAGACACAGGAAAACAAAACAAAGCAGATTATATAGTATCATTGAAATGGTCCAATTTGTTTAATGGCCTGTGGTGCAGATGTTTTCAGTTGTTGTTTTTTTTTACATCTCTATAATGGTGAAGTGTTCAAGTCATCTGATGACGGGGACCTTGTTACAAATCAAACAAAATGACAGAAACACGGAGAGGAGGTTAGACTGTGATTGTTACTCCTCGGCGGTGCCTCTGATTGTTGGCTGTTATCACATATAGCTTATCTGCAAATATTAAGGAGCATAAAAACAATTTAACTACTTTTAACAAGTGACTACGGTTTTACCTATTTACATGCATAAACCAGGCATTTATTTATATATTTTCTGTGCATATCTGTTCCAGTATTTGTTTTTCTTTTGTCCTAGACAACTTCCATCTCATGATGAAGCATTAATGTTGAAACAATTTTCAAACGTTGTTTCTGAAATTATAGCTTTAACTTTGACTAAGCTGACCTCTTGGCTCCCAGGACCACGACACCCTCCCCCTGTCTTTCTGTCTATCTTGTGGTCTTTGACAACAGCCTAGTTGACATGTCTGCATAGCTCTCAGTCAACCAATATACAGTACCTATTTGAATAGTATTCGCCATTTTCCTCAGTCCACAGAGCCTATCAGCATCCTCTGCAAATGGAAATACACCGTCTATCAGTTGGACCCTTCTGCAGGCCGTGGAGAGCCATGCCACTCGCCCCGTGTCTCATCTCAGTCCTCAATAGGAGCCCATTTAGCCATTGTCAAATACAAAATAGAGCAACTTAACTGGAGAGCTGTGAGCTGGGTGTGTGTGCGCTGCAGCGTAAAGACTGAGGCGTTCTCAAAATACTGTGGATTACATTTTGTGCTTTTGAATACATTGTTTATGTAGTTTCTGTCTTCATAGTAAAATTTAATGTTTAGTTACTTTGAAAGGTTTTATTCCTTTTAATTTAGCACATCATTTGATAATTTGTGTTTTTATTAAAAAATAGTTTTATGAAGTTTAAGTTGTGTTTAGATTAAAAGGTATATAGCAAAACTTACGTCTCCCCCTTTTGGCAATCAGAATAATTACAGAAACGCTTGCACAAATTGTAGTTACATAACTGTCATCACATGAATGTATGGTTTATAATTTGGGGATTTAAATGACTAAAATGTCATTTGACGTTTGTGAAAGTCCTTTTTTAGTAACTATGTTTAACAAGGCTTTTATACTGTATGTTGGCATTAAACTTCTTTGGAATATTTTGTTTTTTGGGGTTATTTTATTTATTTATATATATTTTTTCCCTTGTTTTGCAATCCTGTTTACTGTAATGGCCTCCTCACATGTTTTTGTCTTGCTGATTACATAAAGCAAATCAGTTGGATATTAATCATATTATCAACCCACATATTAATCGTATGCGTTTCTGGTTGTTTGAAGTAAAAATGGGTCACACCAATGTCTTGGAAATAAAGTCGAGCATTTAAACATGCCAGTTCCTGTTTTTGGAAAGTATAAAGATTTTAATAGAACTTGTCTGGAGGTGCATTTTTAGGCTTTTTATTTATTTATTTGTTCATTTTTGACTCAGCAGATGTCACGGTTTAGGAATTTTGAATTGAATACAGGTTTTCGGAAAGCTGACAAGCTTAAGTGTACAAAAATGCATTGCACTGGGATGAAACTTCCAGAAATCAGTGAAAACAACAACTTTGTCATGTGATCGAAGAAAAATGTGCTTTTTATTCAATAAGTATATCTTTAGTCCTTTACTAAAGGCATAATAGTTCCCAGCTTTCTTAAATTAGAACATCTTATTCAAAAGCTGAGTTTTTCATAGAACCATCATCTGAGTGCTTCATACGTAAAGTCCTCTTCACCTTTCAGATGGTATTTAATGGGTTCTTTTCAATAGCTGTCGTTTTTGCTCCAGGTTCTCCGTCCATCTGCTCCATGCTCCTTGTTCAGCTCTTAGAAAGTGATTTGTGCACGTGTGCACCTGTCTAAGAGTCGGAGCTCTCTGTGACCTCCACCCCGTAATCCCTGGACCTCTTCTTACACACTGCTGATCCCTTCTCATTGACTATGTAATGCCTTCTTCCTTTCCTACTCTGCCATCTCCATCCAGGATGTCTAGATGATTAAGCCCAACACATCCTAATCCTCCCATCATCCCATTCCTCAGCTGCCTCACAGATGCACACTGCCACTTTTTTTTTATAAACTCTGCGCAGTCGTGACCTTGGCTCAGACACTTTATAATCACAGCTGGAGTAAGCTTCAAGACCTCGGTGCTGCTCGGTCAGCAAAGAGCACTAATGGTTCTTTTTTATTAATTATGTATTGTTGTATTGTTGTAAATGAAAATACTGTGCTTCTCACCAGGACACTGGCTTGTGCCCCAACACTCGTTTTTATCTTCAACCCTCGTCCCAGGTGTTGGTGTGGACTCCATTCAGACTTGATCCCTGCTGGTGTCTCACAATTCTTTAATGTCATTAGTGAAGTGGAAAGGAGCCAGGAAGCCTTTGATAGTTACGGTAAAAAAAATCTGGGGAAGAAAAGACACAGAGGAAGGTTGTGCTTGAGATGAGAGAGGGTGGGAGCATCACTGAACATCCACATCAAAGGATTCCTTAGCTGATGTCTCTAAACAAGATGGCCGCCAGGTCAGCTTACTCAGTTATCTCAGTAATGAGAACAGGTAAGTGCATGCAGTAAACTCAGGTCTAACGAGATTTGCGTGCAGTTTTTTTTTTTTTTTCTGCCTTTGAATTCTCTCAAAGGTTTTTAAATTAGAGTGAAGCATTTTCCTTTGATAGTTTAAAGCAGGGGTCCCCAAACTTTTTCCTGTGAGGGCCACATAACTTTTCCCTTCTCTGGTCGGGGGCCTGAGTCAGTTTGTAACAGGAAAAAGTGTGATGATTGCAGGAGTGCCTAAATGTAAAAATGTATTGTTTTCCAGAAAGCACAATCAAATAACCCTCTCTGGGTTATTCACAGAAAAAAAAAATCCAGGAAATAAACACTATTTATTAAATAAATAATAACCAAATAACCTTCTCTGGGTTCTTCACAGAACAAAAGTGCATTTAACATAAACTTTCTGTTGTGCTGTGCACAATCTTAACAGGTCCAAGTTCAGCTTAGTTGTCAGAGCAGAATCTCCTACTTAAATGGCTCATATGAGCAGGCTCTCAAAGTTTGATGGATGGTTATACTGCTTTCTTGTAATAAGTCTAACAACTCTTTTCTGTAAAATAAAATAAGGCATTGATTTACACGCTTTTCCCCAAACGCTGACACAATCAATTAAATGTGGAACAATATTTCAAAATAGTTCATAACTAAGGAACATTTTATTGCAAAAGTCCAACTTTATTATCAAATACAAATACACATATGGAAAAAATCTAAATGCTCTCTAGGGGCCGGACCAAATGTGGAGGAGGGCCGGATCCGGCCCACAGGCCTTAGTTTGGTGACCACTAGTTTAAAGTATTTTTGATTGGACCAAAGCGGGGTGCTTTAACCTTTTTAAATTAAAAGTTTTTTAAAAGCATGCCTATTGCTTTGCTGTTTGGTCTCTATGGCAGCTGTCAGCCTCTGCTTCAGAGAAAGAAGCATTAGGGAATAATATTCTGTGGTCGGTATGTTCTGGGCCTGAAGGCCTGACAGGCATAATGGTACATGGACAGCCAAACAACGTCTGACGGAATGAGGCCATCAAGTTCATATTTGGGATTTTAGTACATGCGGCTATACATTAACACCGTCATGCTGACCTGACAGTCTGCTAAGTGTTAGGTCTGTGAACATGCACTTTTCATTAAAGACCCAGCAGCCTCTATATTACTGCAGCTCCACTGCTTATTTCTCTTCTTCTTTTCCAACTCATGAATATAGACACAGATGGCATCAAACAAAATGTTATGCAAACATCTCTGCAGCCTCTGGGGTTGCTAAATATAAATGCTGGACTTTGAGTAGTGCCCTAAAATCACTCAAGGCTCATTTATTGAAAACAAACTTTTTTGTGAGTTGTGGTAATAACGTTGGCATTGTAGTATGTGTCGCTGTTAAAATTAATGCTCCTGCCATAGATGGGAACATATCTTTTACCAGCAGCTTCACCGCTGCTGTGGCAATGATGAGTAGTCTTCCTACTTATATGATTCAACATCGCAAGCAACCACCCCCAGAGATGATATAGGCCACATGATCGTGTCTTGCATACAAATGTTAAGTTTTGCATTTGATCCAACGTGAAATGGATCACACCGCCTTGCTTTGGCAACGAGAAATTCACTATACTGTAGCAGCACTAAAGTGCTCCTCCACCCACATAAATAAACAGGAAATGACACAGTCAGATGGACAGTATACTTGACGCGCTGTTTGTTCACCAAAAGCATACGGAAGCTGCTCGGATGGTCAAACAGCATCTCTGAGGGAGTGATAGATAAAGAAGCTGCGCACAACCCCAGCCTTTATCCTTGTCTGCATGACTAGTTGCTATAGCAACATGACTTTGCATTCCTTTTCACCTGCCGTTTTTGATCAATTCTCACTCTTGCGTCTCCCTCGGCAACCTTCCTTTGTCCTAAAATACCACGCCGCTGCGGCTGACTTACTACAGTATCTTACTTTTAGGGAGGACCGCTGCTCTAATATTGGCAAATCAGGCTCCCTAGTGGCAATACATGTAGTCTAGCTTTTATTGCAGTGCACTCCATCATCAGTCTAATACACACAGTACTTGTGCCATCTGCCTAGGTACCCAGCAGCAGCTTGCCACAGCTCTGCATCCTAAGATTGAAACCAATCATCTCTACTGCTACAAATTCAGTTAAGCCCTCAGATAATGATTGATCTGTCGGACCACCCCACAGTCTTTCACCATCTGGCTATCCTTAATGACAAATTGCAGGGTTGTTTGACAAAACCTTACAATTCTTTCCTTTTTTGCCACAAACGTATTTTTCATTATTTGAAGCCTGTTTTCACAAACTGACACAGTGCAGATCAGTTCATTTTAATTAGGTGAATGAAAACAGGTAGATTTTTGTCAGGTCCTGTTTAATGGGTATATAGATGGTTAGTGACAGCCAGTCCTGCATGAGGAAACGGCATGCAGAGACTGAAGCATGAACTGGAGGCACTAAAGCATTATACCGTATTTTCCGCCGTAGACGTCGCTCCTCCCTATAAGTGACATCAGTCCATATGTGTCTAATAAGGTGGAAAAATCCATAAACCTGTTGCTTTGCTGTATACATCGCATCTATTATGTGTCACTGCTGACGTGTCGCGTTTGTTATGCGTCACCGCTGACAACCTGGAAATGTGGGACGGTGTGGTGCCAAAAATCGATGAGCTGCCAAATGGCAGCCGTGGGCTCATGCTAGTGCATTAACAGAGTAACAGAGTTTTCGACAGATCGAGTGCTTTGACTTCTATCGAGGCTTTTTTGTCCACCTCGAGTACCCGTAGTGACGTCATCACGTCGCGGTAACGTCAGTACGTCACATCACATGATAAAAACCGAGCGCGGGGTAGCTTTTAGCTTTTAGTAGATGCTACAAAATGGATTCTTTGTGCGCACGGATGTTAATGGAGCAGGCCCAGTCTTGTCAAAAAGGTAAAACAGTTTATAATTTTATAAATTGCGCTACTCATTGAATCATCCTGTTGATTTTCTTTTCTTTGAACACCGTAGTAGATTGTGACAGCAGGGGGCAGTGTTGCATTGCAGGTCACATATATAACACGGCCGAAACGGCGTCCTCTCTCTCGTTTCACAAACAAAAAGCAACAAATATTCATCTCTCTAGACCTATTAAAAACCTATAAACACATTAATCTCTAAAAGTAAACCTAAATTGCACAGCACTGCAGGCGGTGGTACGGTGTGGCTGTGGCCCCATTTGTTTTTTAAGTTTCGGTTTCAGCGCCTTACTTTCACTTTTAATATTAATAATAACTAATAGTTTTGTTTTTCCTGTGACTTATCTGCAGTATGATAAATGATAGGAGCATAATAAATGCTCCCAATGTTTTGTTGGTCTTTTTTTTCTTTTTGTAAAGACGTTTTTATGCATTTATATTTATTTATTTATTTTGCATCATAAGACACTGTGACGTCATTGACTAATCGAGTGCCACTCGAGTTTTTTTATGTTAATGTCGAGCTTAAAAATTATGTACTCGTTCAACCCCTAGCGCATGCATGGGAGGGCTTTTACAAAAATGTATATAAATGATAGTAAATGTGTGTCTCAGTCCAACGTTCGCTTAATAAATGCACTTTGACGGTCAAATCAGCTGCATTTCAAAAGCCAATACTGTATGCGGAAGTAAATGTGTGCACATGATGCTCTGCAAATTTAACAAGATAAACACCTAAAACAATTTGTTTGCTCGAAATTATAGCAAAGGTGCAACTCAGACATTTACTTGATAAATGCACTTTAATTGTCAAACCAGCTGTATTTCAAAAAATAGTTTTGCTGCCTCGGTGCTCCGTGAATATGCAGAGGAAGAAAAAAAGGGACGAGGAGCGTGACTCGTTTCTCTGAAAATTAACAAGAAAAGCACCTAAACAATTAGTTGTTTGTTTGAAATTATAACAAAGGTGTGTCTCAGTTTAACATTTGCTTTAAAAATGCACTTTAATGGTAAAAAATAGTTGCATTTCGCCAGGGCGGTGCAGCTGGTTTGATGGTTCCAAGCAGCGAGAAGAACGAGGGTGGGAAGACTATGGCAGGCCAAGTGAGTCAAGATGGGGAAGATTCTCAGTCATCCAGGACATGGTAAATTCAAAAAAGTTCAAGAAAAACAAAACTGTAAAGTATAAAGTAAAGTATAATAAAGTCCAGTTGTTTTTGTCTTGAACTTTTTTGTATTTGTTATTATACATCCACGTTTACCTATTACATGATACAATGGCATGCCATAGAACTATTACTACTGCTGCCATCAAGTGGTTGAAAGTGGTACTGCTAAAAAAATCAGTCAGAATGAATGAAAATGGTCATATCTCAGCCAAAAATGGTTTATAAATATGGGGGGAAAAATCCATAAATATGTCGCTTTGGCCTATAAGTCGCATGGCATGTAAGATATGCAAAAAACGGTGGCTTATAGGCTGAAAAATACGGTAATTTTACCAAATTATTTCTATTTAAAAAAAGGTTGAAAATTTTTACTTTAAAGGCACCCATAGTCATAGTCAACCCATATTGATCTATGTATAGGTTCATATGTTGTCATCTTCTCTTTAGCTCACTTGCATAGAAAAGTCATACGTGAAGGTGAATCTTATGTTCTTCTTTTGTCTCGCCTCTTGTGTGTTGCTCACTCACTCCATTTTGTGCATGTGCATAAAGCACTTCTTATTTGCCTCAAAATGCATATCATTAAGACACGTTAAAGAAGAATTATGCAAAGTTGTTTACATAAAATTTCTCACTGTAGAAGTGTAATCATTGTCCATACAGAATTTGCTACTACTCTAAACTATTCAGCAAACAGTGCGTAGATGTGGTTGGTTGGTGCATAAATATTCTATAAGGTGATGATGGTGAAAACAAGCAACAAATGAATTTTATGGTCCAAATGTATGTACAAGGTAATGTCCCAGCTCATTAATGTACATCTAGAGTAGGTCACACAAACCCTGCAACAGAGAAAACAGAGGAAGGGACAGAAAATTGTATTACAGCCTATCACAGGGGAGTCGTTTTTGTTTCTGCTGGCCCACATAGTTTTACACAACCCGACACACACATGCATGAACACAAACACCGAATAACTGTCTCAGGAAACTGCGTGTTCTGCCAAAATTTCTGGGTTTCCATAAAAAATTCAGCCATCGACTGTGACTGACAAGAGCAGGTGCAGAGCACCGCTGAGAAAGCTCAGCTCCACAACGTCATCATTTGCACAACAACCTGGGTTTCCCCAATATGAGATGGCTGTTTTCTGGAATAGACACACTTTCAAGATGTCTTTTCAGGAATTATGTATTTACCAGCTCCTTGCAACCATCAGCATCTGCATCATTGTATGTTATTTGCCACAGATTGCTGATGACAAGGATAAACAAAAATCCCTTCTTCTAACAGGAAATCAGCCTATAGACAATGTGTACTATTAACACCGCATTTCTTTATGTATTTATTCCCAAAAGAGGGTATTTTGCAGGTTCAGCTGCAAATGTAGATAAATAAATAAAATATGAGCTGTTAAAATTAGCAGGAGCAGTTTGAGTGATTGAACAGACAATGAGATTTATATCTACAGATGGAAATGCAAATGGCTCTAACAGATTGCCATGGTCAGGCGACGTCATCTGACAATATGCAAATGTAAGTGAAACAAACTAATTTCATTAAATGCCTTGCCTTATTAGGAAAAAGTAGCAGAAACGAGCCAATGTTAACACAAAGTAAAACGCTATGCGATGGAAAGAATATTCAAATAGTGGGAATAAGCTGGATTGAAATTAACATAAAAAAAATTGGGAATACATGTGATAATTCCTCTTGCAACTAATAATTTATCTTATGTGCGTGATGACTTTCTGTTAGCGCCTCTCATCATGGTATCCTCTCTACGTCACCAAACCAGCTCTCAGCCTTGCCAGTCAGCAGCAACCGCCGCAGCAGCAGCACAGCTAAGTAGGTCACACTGCAGTCATGCAGGCTTCACAGCGAGAGTACGAGAAGAGACTTAGACAGGAAGAAGGAAAACTGCTACCCAAAAGAGATGAGCCAAAAAAAGTTACAGGCACAGGATGATGCACAAGATTAAGGAGTTAGATGTGAAGAGAAAAAAAATAAAAACTAAGGAGCACAAAGATCAGGAGGATTGAGGAACAGCTGACTGAAATGGCGATAGAGGAGGTGATTTATAGATGAGTCTTGAAACGGCCACAACCACTGAAGACTGCAGTCCGGCAGCATTCAAACAGAGCGAAGATTGAGAGAATAGCGTTTATAAAAGTTGATGGTGAGGCAGATGAAAGAAAACGTCTCATATGTAGACCCAATCTGCACCAACACATTGAGCTGAAGCTCTCATACAAAAAAGGAGAATTG
>JBBPBX010014106.1:0-11660 GCA_038048925.1 Garcialebias charrua | reverse complement strand
ACTTCTTCGCTGCAGGTTCTGGCAAATTTCCCTGAAGAGGAAGAAGTCAGCTGCTATCTCTGTCCCAGACTGGAAATAAAACACAAAGAGGTAAAAAAAAAAAAAAAGTTACGATAATAAGATTATAATTTTAAATTAAAAAGATTAATTAGATATTCTTCTTTCGGCTTTTCCCTCTTCAGGGGTCACCACAGCGAGTCATCCTCCTCCACCTGTCCTCTGTCCTCACTCCAACTACCTTCTAACTGCATCCATATATCTCCTCTTTGGCCTCCCTCTTTGTCTTTTTCCTGGCAGCTGCATTTCTAACATCCTTCTACCAATATACCCACTGTCCCTCCTCTGGCTTCCCTCTTTGTCTTTTTCCTGGCAGCTGCATTTCTAACATCCTTCTACCAATATACCCACTGTCCCTCCTCTGGACATGTCCAAACCATCTCAGTCTGGCCGCCCTAACTTTATCTCCCAGATGTTCAACATGTGCAGTACCTCTGATGATCTCTTTACTAATCTTATGCCATGTCACTCCTAAGGAGAACCTCAGCATCTTCATTTCTGCTACTTCCAGTTCTTTCTCCTGTCTTTTTGTCCATGTCTCTGTCTCCAGACCATACAACATAGCTGGTCTCACCACTGTCTTGTAAACTTTTCCTTTGACCTTTGCTGAAACCTTTTTGTCACAAATCACTCCTGAAACTTTTCTCCATCCACTCCATCCTGCCTGGACTCTCTTCTTCACCTCTTTACCACATTTCCCATTTTCCTGGACAGTGGACCCCAAGTACTTGAAGTCCTGCACCTTTGTGACCTCTGCCTTGTAGCCTCACTGTTCCACTGGCCTCCCTCTCATTCACACACATGTACTCTGTCTTACTACGGCTGACTTTCATTCCTCTTCTTTCAAGTGCATACCTCCACCTCTCCAAGTTCTCTTCCACCTGTTCCCTGTTCTCACCACAGATCACAATGTCATCTGCAAACATCATAGTCCATGGGGATTCCTGCCTGACCTCATCTGTTAGTCGGTCCATCACCAGAGCAAACAAGAAGGGGCTCAGAGCCGATCCTTGATGCAATCCCACCTCCACCTTGAAGCTATCTGTCACTCCTACAGCACATCTCACCACTGTCCTGCTGTCCTCATACATGTCCTGTACCAGTCTAACATACTTTTCTGCCACTCCAGATTTCCTCATGCAATACCACACCTCTTCTCTTGGTACCCTGTCATATGCTTTTTCTAAATCCACAAACACACAATGGAGTTCTTTCTGACCCTCTCTGTACTTCTCTATCAACATCCTCAAAGCAAAGATGGCATCTGTGGTGCTCTTTCTTGGCAAGAAACCATACTGCTGCTCACAAATAGTCACCTCTCATCCTGCACTGCCATGTTGTCATAAATACATATATAATATTTAACAAGGACACTGCTTGGGCAAATAAACATTTTCTTAAAACTACTGCAGTTTAGGCAACTTTCAGAAAATGTTCAATAACTTATTTTGTGTATTTTGAGCTGCTTGTTTGATCAAGGAGTCTACAGTAATTGGATGTTTTTTTTCCTTCCCTCACAAAATAAAAAAAGGTCGACAACCTTGTTGTTGGTATTACAAATACCGAGAAAATAATAAAGTAAAGGTGTCTCACTGACGAGTCAACAGTCTATCACTTGTCACATTCTCCAGTGGATATTCAGCAGCAGGCACAAGGCCAGAGATTAATCAGAAGGAGAGTAGACAGAGGCGGGAATCGAGGAGGACCGAGAAGCGGTTGCCATGACATTTTCAATCCTCTGACTAAACGCAGCTCAGGAATTTGGTGTTGCAGAAATGAAACCGTGATTTAGTTGCACTTTTGATGCAGGCAGCTGAACAGATTCTGATTTTAAATCTTTCTGTAGAGATGATGGTGGAGAGGGAGGGCCCTGGAGGCCATCTTATCACCAGCAAACTTTTTTTTCCCACTATGGGAGTGTGCTGTTTGTGGTGGGACTCTGTTTGTTGGTGGCTCCTCAGATTGAAGATGTCCTCTGCATGAAGGACGACACGTTTTAAAAAAAATCCAGATGACATGACTGAACTTTGTTGGCTCTGAACCCGGATGATTAAGCATGAACTGTTGGTATCTTTCTGAACAGATATTTTTACACCAACACGAACATCAAAGCATCTTTTGCTGCACATAGTGACTTCCCTCTCTGCACGTCTGTTAGTTTCTTCCAGCTCTCATCGCTCTTTCCTTATCCTCCCCCTGCTGTTGGACGAGTGGGAGGGCTGGAGGAGTGCACACCCTCTCTCAATGGCAAACAGTTCGGGGAGTCGGAGGAGGAGAGATGCAGCACTGATACAAGTGATTTCATTAGAGGGCGCTGACACTGACATCAGAGGCTACTGACATGGCCACAGGTATTAATAACATAATGAGGGCACTAAATTGTCTTGGTGTGCTTGGTTAACACGACATGAGTGTGTAAAGTGTGAGTAAATGTGTGTGTGCTGCTGAAAGGCTGGGCCTGTGCTAGTCACGTGTGGTAAGGGCACTACAATAAAAAGAACATTCTCTTCACAGATCTGAAGTGGCCTCATCTTTGAACAAAGACTGTTGTTTCTTATCAGACGTCCCAGCTGTGTAGATGAGCTACAGTAAGGTCACGCTGATGTGTCTGTGCTGTTCTGATGTCCGAGAGCCAGCGCCCTATCGATCTTTGCAACATTTGATGTCTCGGTGCCCTTGACGAGGCTAAGCTTATCTATAGCAAAATAAAACTCGTCTATTATCTTCATTGACATGTTTATATACTTGCAGGACGCCATTCATTTGTTATACTTCAAACTGCTCTGAAAAGCCAACTTTATTTGCATTCTGTCAATAAAGCGAGACGTTTACGTGCTGTTTTGAAAGTCCCAATATTTTTTTTTAAAACCACAAAACTACTCAAACAAACAGCAAGTCTTATGTGATGCGTCATCTGACAAGCTACCATTTGAATGATAAATGTATTATAAATGCTAAACAGTTTCAATGTTTTAAATATGAAATTATATAAATGGGAAACCAATACTCCCATAAGGAAATATAGGAACACATGTTTTATTCTAAAAGTGCAATTTAACATTAAGAAATCCAACATTCCCCATTTTTGGGGGGCTAGTTATTTATCCCAGCATAAAAAGTTTCCATTTCTTGTCAAACTACTGATAAATGTGAACGTCTTTGATGCTTTTTGAATTTATTTGGAAGAAACCGTATTTAGTATTTACAAACAACTCATTTGACTAAAGCTCACAATAGATCATATGAAAGCAATGACTAATTATGCAAAAAAAGAACGTTTAAACAAAGCAATGAAATAAAAATGACGTTTTGAAAAAGGAAAGTATATCTGAGTCTTTGTGAATTTGTTTCAAAAACAGACTATCAGATGTTTCCTTTTTTTTCTTTTTAGGACAGAGCAAGATTAAAAAATTTAAAGATGATTGCTAAACAATAGTGGTTGTTATTGGGCTTGTGCATAAGAAATAATTGTATGTACTATTACAATAAAAAAAATGGATTTCAATTCTCAAATACATTTACTTGAGCTTTTATTTTGACATGCCACGATCAAATAATTACCTGTACCAGATGTCAACACAACAACCTAGCTCCATCTTATGTTCCTGATCTTATTGTTCCATATTTTCCTAACAGAACACTTTGCTCTCAGACTGCAGGTTTACTTGCGGTTCCTAGAGTTTCCAAAAGCAGCATGGGAGAAAGATATTTCAGTTATCAGGCTCCTCTCTTGTAGTAATAATAATAATAATAATAATAATAATGAATTCCATTTATAATGCACTTTTCATTAATAAAAATCTCAAAGTGCTACAAAGTGTAACAAAGCAAAGATCAAAATAAAACAAGTGATAAAATCAAATAAAATCAATAATAATATCGACTAAGATCAAAGATAAAATCATGTGGATGCAGATTAGGCTTGCTTAAAAAATAAATAAAATAAAACAAGTGATAAAATCAAGTAAAATCAATAATGATATCAGCTAAGATCAAAGATAAAATCATGTGGAGGCAGAATAGGCTTGCTTAAAAAGAAAGGTCTTTATGCTGCTTTTAAAGTCAACCAGTGACTGTGGAGCTCTCAGGTCGTCAGGGAGGGAGTTCCACAGGCGGGGGGCAGCCACACAGAATGCTCGGTCTCCCATGGTCCTCAATTTGGTCCGAGGAATATGAAGGAAATTACTGTTCTGTGATCGTAGAGACCGGGTGGATGAATATGGTGCAAGAATGTCCTTTAGATAGTCAGGTGAAGTGCCGTGCAAGCATTGATGGGTAATGAGAGCAGTTTTGTACTGAATTCTGTAGGTGACAGGAAGCCAATGGAGGTTATGGAGAATGGGTGTAATATGTTCAAATTTACGAACTCTCAACAGAATCCTTGCTGCACTGTTTTGAATGTATTGAAGTTTCTGAAGGTTTTTGCCAGGGATACCAATAAACAGGGAGTTGCAGTAGTCGAGCCTGGAGGAGACAAAGGCATGGACGAGTTTCTCAGCATCAGGAAAAGTCAGAGATGGGCGAAGTCTGGAGATGTTTCGAAGATGGAAGAAGCAGGTTTTAAACAGATGCTTAATGTGATTTTCAAATGTAAGATGTGGAACCAACTTCCAGTTTCTGTCCGTAGGGCTGACACGTTGTCCAGTTTTAAGACTGGGCTTAAGACTTTCCTTTATGATAAATCCTATAATTAGTCTACTTAGTTTCCTGATCTATTCCTTATCCTATGCTGGCATAACAGACTACTGGAGAACAAATTGACCTCATTTCATCTAATGAACAGTTGCATACAAATGATTAGTTTGTATTTGTAATTATTACTTCTTAACATGTGAGTTCTATCTTTATTTCCATAGAGAAAATCTGAGGGCCTCCATTTTGGACCTGTCACTGTGTGTTCATTTTATTTCATGTTCCTCTCAAAGCCAGCTGGTCGAAGCAGATGGCCGCTTGTCCTGAGTCTGATTCTGCTGGAGGTTTCTTCCTGTTATGAGGGAGTTTTTCCTTTCCACTGTTGCCTCCGTGCTTGCTTAGGATGGGAGACTGCAATGAAGTGAAAACTCAAAGCAATCTGTTTGCTCCTTACATAAATAACACTATTAACTGACTATATTTGTGAATGTTTCTGTTCAGTGCCCTGAGATGACTCCTGTTGTGATCTGGCGCTATATAAATAAACTGAATTGAACTGAATTGACACATGCACCACAGCATGAGCTGCACATTCAGCAATGCAACAGCATTGCTGATTGCTCAATGTGAATGTCTAGACAGGAAGTAAGAACTATAAACTACGTTTCTTTAACTTGTCATAATTTACAAGTAATTGAACCCTAATGTGAAATGACTTCATTTAGACATTGGAAAATCAATTGCTCTGTTGAGATATTCACCAGCAAGTTGTTGTACTCCGAGCACCGAGGGATACTAGAACAAAAAAGGAATCTTAGCAGGCAAGAAGCGCACGCATATTCGACATAAATTGATAACATTTTACCAAAATGTCTTGCATATCACAGTTTCTGATTGAAACCTGACAAGGGAATGTTCATCTAGACTGGATGCATTTGAGGTGAGCATTACAAAATGTCTTGCAGCGGCCCAGTGAATAGTGTCTTTGTGCTCTCAAAGCACATACGGAGCAGTGTGAGATTGCACTGTGCGTGCTGAACAAATAACGGAGAAATAACAATTCTCCTTTTTTGTATGAGAGCTTCAGCTCAATGTGTTGGTGCAGATTGGGTCTACATATGAGACGTTTTCTTTCATCTGCCTCACCATCAACTTTTATAAACGCTATTCTCTCAATCTTCGCTCTGTTTGAATGCTGCCGGACTGCAGTCTTCAGTGGTTGTGGCCGTTTCAAGACTCATCTATAAATCACCTCCTCTATCGCCATTTCAGTCAGCTGTTCCTCAATCCTCCTGATCTTTGTGCTCCTTAGTTTTTATTTTTTTTCTCTTCACATCTAACTCCTTAATCTTGTGCATCATCCTGTGCCTGTAACTTTTTTTGGCTCATCTCTTTTGGGTAGCAGTTTTCCTTCTTCCTGTCTAAGTCTCTTCTCGTACTCTCGCTGTGAAGCCTGCATGACTGCAGTGTGACCTACTTAGCTGTGCTGCTGCTGCGGCGGTTGCTGCTGACTGGCAAGGCTGAGAGCTGGTTTGGTGACGTAGAGAGGATACCATGATGAGAGGCGCTAACAGAAAGTCATCACGCACATAAGATAAATTATTAGTTGCAAGAGGAATTATCACATGTATTCCCAATTTTTTTTATGTTAATTTCAATCCAGCTTATTCCCACTATTTGAATATTCTTTCCATCGCATAGCGTTTTACTTTGTGTTAACATTGGCTCGTTTCTGCTACTTTTTCCTAATAAGGCAAGGCATTTAATGAAATTAGTTTGTTTCACTTACATTTGCATATTGTCAGATGACGTCGCCTGACCATGGCAATCTGTTAGAGCCATTTGCATTTCCATCTGTAGATATAAATCTCATTGTCTGTTCAATCACTCAAACTGCTCCTGCTAATTTTAACAGCTCATATTTTATTTATTTATCTACATTTGCAGCTGAACCTGCAAAATACCCTCTTTTGGGAATAAATACATAAAGAAATGCGGTGTTAATAGTACACATTGTCTATAGGCTGATTTCCTGTTAGAAGAAGGGATTTTTGTTTATCCTTGTCATCAGCAATCTGTGGCAAATAACATACAATGATGCAGATGCTGATGGTTGCAAGGAGCTGGTAAATACATAATTCCTGAAAAGACATCTTGAAAGTGTGTCTATTCCAGAAAACAGCCATCTCATATTGGGGAAACCCAGGTTGTTGTGCAAATGATGACGTTGTGGAGCTGAGCTTTCTCAGCGGTGCTCTGCACCTGCTCTTGTCAGTCACAGTCGATGGCTGAATTTTTTATGGAAACCCAGAAATTTTGGCAGAACACGCAGTTTCCTGAGACAGTTATTCGGTGTTTGTGTTCATGCATGTGTGTGTCGGGTTGTGTAAAACTATGTGGGCCAGCAGAAACAAAAACGACTCCCCTGTGATAGGCTGTAATACAATTTTCTGTCCCTTCCTCTGTTTTCTCTGTTGCAGGGTTTGTGTGACCTACTCTAGATGTACATTAATGAGCTGGGACATTACCTTGTACATACATTTGGACCATAAAATTCATTTGTTGCTTGTTTTCACCATCATCACCTTATAGAATATTTATGCACCAACCAACCACATCTACGCACTGTTTGCTGAATAGTTTAGAGTAGTAGCAAATTCTGTATGGACAATGATTACACTTCTACAGTGAGAAATTTTATGTAAACAACTTTGCATAATTCTTCTTTAACGTGTCTTAATGATATGCATTTTGAGGCAAATAAGAAGTGCTTTATGCACATGCACAAAATGGAGTGAGTGAGCAACACACAAGAGGCGAGACAAAAGAAGAACATAAGATTCACCTTCACGTATGACTTTTCTATGCAAGTGAGCTAAAGAGAAGATGACAACATATGAACCTATACATAGATCAATATGGGTTGACTATGACTATGGGTGCCTTTAAAGTAAAAAAAAATTCAACCCTTTTTTAAATAGAACAAATTTGGTAAAATTACCGTATTTTTCAGCCTATAAGCCACCGTTTTTTGCATATCTTACATGCCTTTCGACTTCTAGGCCAAAGTGACATATTTATGGATTTTTTCCCCCATATTTATAAACCATTTTTGGCTGAGATATGACCGTTTTTATTCATTCTGACTGATTTTTTTAGCAGTACCACTTTCAACCACTTGATGGCAGCAGAGTAGTAATAGCAGTATGGCATGTCATTGTATCATGTAATAGGTAAACGTGGCTATAATGACAAATACAAAAAAGTTCAAGACAAAAACAACTGGACTTTATACTTTATACTTTACTCAAAAAGGCGTTCAATACAAGATCAACTGGACTTTATTTGTAACAGAAAACATTTCGACTCCCATCCGGGAGGCTTTCTCAATTCCATGAACAACTGTGAGAAGTTTGGAGTTATAACAGAACCACGCACCATCATATGTAAATTTCAAGCTGAGGTAACACATATATGTAAATTGACAGATCACATTTATCATGTCCTGGACGACTGAGAATCTTCACCAGCATATTTATACTCTACTGTTTTGTTTTTCTTGAACTTATTTGAATTTACCATGTCCTGGACGACTGAGAATCTTCCCCATCTTGACTCACTTGGCCAGCCATAGTCTTCCCACCCTCGTTCTTCTCGCTGCTTGGAACCATCAAACCAGCTGACGCCTGGTGAAATGCAACTAATTTGACCATTAAAGTGCATTTTTAAAGCAAATGTTAAACTGAGACACACCTTTGTTATAATTTTAAGCAAACAACTAATTGTTTAGATGCTTTTCTTGTTAATTTTCAGAGAAACAAGTCACGTTCCTCCTCTTTTTTCTTCCTCTGCGCGTTCACGGAGCACCGAGGCAGCAAAACTATTTTTGAAATACTGCTGGTTTGACAATTAAAGTGCATTTATCAAGTAAATGTCTGAGTTGCACCTTTACTATAATTTCGAGCAAACAAATTGTTTTTAGGTGTTTATCTTGTTAAATTTGCACAGCGCCATCTGCACACGTTTACTTCCGCATATTGGCTTTTGAAATGCAGCTGATTTGACCGTCAAAGTGCATTTATTAAGCAAACGTTAGACTGAGACACACATTTAAAATAATTTATATAAATTCTTGTTAAAGTCCTCCCGTGCATGCTCCCACGGCTGCCATTTGGCAGCTCATCGATTTTTGGCACCACACCGTCCCACATTTCCAGGTTGTCAGCGGTGACGCATAACAAATGCGACACGTCAGCAGTGACACATAATAGATGCGATGTATACGGCAAAGCAACATATTTATGGATTTTTCCATTTTATTAGACAAATATGGACTGATGTGACTTATAGGGCGGAGCGACATCTATGGCGGAAAATACGGTATAATGCTTTAGTGCCTCCAGTTCATGCTTCAGTCTCTGCATGCCGTTTCCTCATGCAGGACTGGCTGTCACTAACCATCTATATACCCATTAAACAGGACCTGACAAAAATCTACCTGTTTTCATTCACCTAATTAAAATGAACTGATCTGCACTGTGTCAGTTTGTGAAAACAGGCTTCAAATAATGAAAAATACGTTTGTGGCAAAAAAGGAAAGAATTGTAAGGTTTTGTCAAACAACCCTGCAATTTGTCATTAAGGATAGCCAGATGGTGAAAGACTGTGGGGTGGTCCGACAGATCAATCATTATCTGAGGGCTTAACTGAATTTGTAGCAGTAGAGATGATTGGTTTCAATCTTAGGATGCAGAGCTGTGGCAAGCTGCTGCTGGGTACCTAGGCAGATGGCACAAGTACTGTGTGTATTAGACTGATGATGGAGTGCACTGCAATAAAAGCTAGACTACATGTATTGCCACTAGGGAGCCTGATTTGCCAATATTAGAGCAGCGGTCCTCCCTAAAAGTAAGATACTGTAGTAAGTCAGCCGCAGCGGCGTGGTATTTTAGGACAAAGGAAGGTTGCCGAGGGAGACGCAAGAGTGAGAATTGATCAAAAACGGCAGGTGAAAAGGAATGCAAAGTCATGTTGCTATAGCAACTAGTCATGCAGACAAGGATAAAGGCTGGGGTTGTGCGCAGCTTCTTTATCTATCACTCCCTCAGAGATGCTGTTTGACCATCCGAGCAGCTTCCGTATGCTTTTGGTGAACAAACAGCGCGTCAAGTATACTGTCCATCTGACTGTGTCATTTCCTGTTTATTTATGTGGGTGGAGGAGCACTTTAGTGCTGCTACAGTATAGTGAATTTCTCGTTGCCAAAGCAAGGCGGTGTGATCCATTTCACGTTGGATCAAATGCAAAACTTAACATTTGTATGCAAGACACGATCATGTGGCCTATATCATCTCTGGGGGTGGTTGCTTGCGATGTTGAATCATATAAGTAGGAAGACTACTCATCATTGCCACAGCAGCGGTGAAGCTGCTGGTAAAAGATATGTTCCCATCTATGGCAGGAGCATTAATTTTAACAGCGACACATACTACAATGCCAACGTTATTACCACAACTCACAAAAAAGTTTGTTTTCAATAAATGAGCCTTGAGTGATTTTAGGGCACTACTCAAAGTCCAGCATTTATATTTAGCAACCCCAGAGGCTGCAGAGATGTTTGCATAACATTTTGTTTGATGCCATCTGTGTCTATATTCATGAGTTGGAAAAGAAGAAGAGAAATAAGCAGTGGAGCTGCAGTAATATAGAGGCTGCTGGGTCTTTAATGAAAAGTGCATGTTCACAGACCTAACACTTAGCAGACTGTCAGGTCAGCATGACGGTGTTAATGTATAGCCGCATGTACTAAAATCCCAAATATGAACTTGATGGCCTCATTCCGTCAGACGTTGTTTGGCTGTCCATGTACCATTATGCCTGTCAGGCCTTCAGGCCCAGAACATACCGACCACAGAATATTATTCCCTAATGCTTCTTTCTCTGAAGCAGAGGCTGACAGCTGCCATAGAGACCAAACAGCAAAGCAATAGGCATGCTTTTAAAAAACTTTTAATTTAAAAAGGTTAAAGCACCCCGCTTTGGTCCAATCAAAAATACTTTAAACTATCAAAGGAAAATGCTTCACTCTAATTTAAAAACCTTTGAGAGAATTCAAAGGCAGAAAAAAAAAAAAAAACTGCACGCAAATCTCGTTAGACCTGAGTTTACTGCATGCACTTACCTGTTCTCATTACTGAGATAACTGAGTAAGCTGACCTGGCGGCCATCTTGTTTAGAGACATCAGCTAAGGAATCCTTTGATGTGGATGTTCAGTGATGCTCCCACCCTCTCTCATCTCAAGCACAACCTTCCTCTGTGTCTTTTCTTCCCCAGATTTTTTTTACCGTAACTATCAAAGGCTTCCTGGCTCCTTTCCACTTCACTAATGACATTAAAGAATTGTGAGACACCAGCAGGGATCAAGTCTGAATGGAGTCCACACCAACACCTGGGACGAGGGTTGAAGATAAAAACGAGTGTTGGGGCACAAGCCAGTGTCCTGGTGAGAAGCACAGTATTTTCATTTACAACAATACAACAATACATAATTAATAAAAAAGAACCATTAGTGCTCTTTGCTGACCGAGCAGCACCGAGGTCTTGAAGCTTACTCCAGCTGTGATTATAAAGTGTCTGAGCCAAGGTCACGACTGCGCAGAGTTTATAAAAAAAAAGTGGCAGTGTGCATCTGTGAGGCAGCTGAGGAATGGGATGATGGGAGGATTAGGATGTGTTGGGCTTAATCATCTAGACATCCTGGATGGAGATGGCAGAGTAGGAAAGGAAGAAGGCATTACATAGTCAATGAGAAGGGATCAGCAGTGTGTAAGAAGAGGTCCAGGGATTACGGGGTGGAGGTCACAGAGAGCTCCGACTCTTAGACAGGTGCACACGTGCACAAATCACTTTCTAAGAGCTGAACAAGGAGCATGGAGCAGATGGACGGAGAACCTGGAGCAAAAACGACAGC
>JBBPBX010014105.1:22069-37519 GCA_038048925.1 Garcialebias charrua | reverse complement strand
TCATGGAAGATGAGCACACTGCCAAGGCAGGTAATGTAGGGGAAATACTGCTATCCATTTATGAAATAGTACAGGTTGTCCAAGGTGTAACTCCACAAATGTTTATGATAGAAAATATCATACTTTGGCTCCAGATTGGACCTTATTTTTATTAAGACCACTTCCACCTGAAGCAGTCTTGAGTGGCACTCTTGAAATCTACTACTTTAATGATGAAATGGTTTGAATAGGCTGGTAGTCATCAACAGGCGAGCTCTAAATATTCCACCTGATAGCTACAGTGTCATACTCTTTGATTGGTTGAAGAATAGCAGATGGCCACTTGTCCTGAACTCCTTTCTGCTAAACGTTTTTTCTTCATGAGGGAGTTTTTCCTTTCCACTGTTGCCTTCGTGCTTGCTCAAGATGAGAGTTCTGCGATGGAGTTAAATTCAAAGCAGTCTGCTCCTCAGATAAATAGTTTGTATATATGAATGTTTCTGTTCAGTGCCCTGAGACAACTTCTTTTGTGACTCGGTGCTATATACTAAATAAACTGAACTGAATTTAATTTGAACTGTTTGTTGATTTACACCATGGACAACATCGTTGTCTGTGCCCTTTCACCCCATCACAGTCATATATATACCGTACACTTACAGTAATAGACAATTGTTAGATACCAATATCTATTTTTGTTATGTTTATGGACATGCTATCAGAGCTTATTAAAATTTTAGAAAAGCTTTCAAGAGTTTTGGACATCAACACAGCATCAATAATATAGTGATTGCTCATCAGTGTAGTGAGTCTAGTTATTGAAGTGTTAGGCTGTGTTGGGCTGCCTTTAGGCCCAGGCCTCCCTTGCAAGAGAGATCTGTGATCTCATTTGCCTGGTTAAACAAACCCTAATAAATAAATAAATAAATAAAAAGGTATTAAAGTGTTTGGCACAGTCTCAAGTCAAGTAACTTTCTTGAAAAGGTTTACATTGATGTTTCATGGTGTTAATGAGTCACGCCACTGCTTGGCTCAGGTCGATCAGTCATTTGTGTGTGTGTGGCCATAGATGATCAATTAAATCCACTATTGTTTGTTCCTCCTCGAACAGGACCAAGAAACCAGACAAAAGCCTAAATGAGATTATTTTCTTTGTGCACATCGGTGGATGTAGCTGCATTGTGTGGCTCATTCTGCTGGTTGATATTCGTGGATCCATAAAGGCGTATCAACGTGAATGTGTTACCTCGCTGAAGTCACCTCTGGGGGATCTGGTATTGGAGAACCGCCTGCATTCAAACAGCCAACTCTCATTTAAGCCGTTTAAAGTTGATAAAAGACCAGAGGCCTCAGAGACATGGCGCATGAAATCAACCCTCCAACGCACTATCGTCAAAGCTATGGCATAGTCGCCACAGAGGCCACAAATCACTTTACATTTCCCCACACAATTGTTCCATGTTCTCATTTGCATTTTTTACATTTTTTTCAGCTTGTGTTTTTAGTTCTTAGCTGAGAATTTCTTTTATATTCTCAACCTCCTTAATTATCCCCCTCTTTGAATTGAGTCTGGTGAAGGAGAACATGGATGAGAGTGGAAGAGGTGACAGGTGGGAGACTTTGTCAACTCTTTCTGGCTTCTCTTAAATAAATTGCTTCTCTCGGGCCATCAAAAGTTGGATTTCTGGACTTGCTCTGCCTGATTTTTCATCCTGCAAAGTTTGATCCAGTAGCCTATTTCCTCTCTCTTGTGGCATCTTCTGGTTCCTTGCCTCTACTTTTTTTTTTTACCCTGAGTGAGCAGACAAAGCACTGACAAGTCTGCCAGCAGCTTTGCTGACATCTGAGATTCCGGAGCACCAATGAGCAATTAGAAGCTCCTAGTATGTCATCCTGACAAAATCAGCTTTACCCTGGGTACTTTCACCCAAATGCCCAAGTGTTTCGCGTTTTCATAGAACACAATGTAAAACTTTTCAATAAGGTAATGATATGAAGCTAAACTCGGAATACACCTGTGTTACGACTTAGTGATCGTCTACTCAAAACCTACTAGTTTATGTTTATGTTTATTAAATTTGTTCATTTTTTTTTTACAAAAGAAACAATACAAGACAATCCCATAAATGATAATGTACAAAATATAAAAAAATGAAAGGTAGCAGAAAGAAGAATAAATCTTATTATATCTGCCCCTTTTTTCCAACAATCAGATTAAACAATAATAATCTTCAACCAACAGTACAAAATGACTAACTCTTTCTAATTTTCTAACTAATACAATACACATTACGCTATTTCATATATATTTTTAACACATTCGTTTTGATCATTTTCTTAAATGTAAACATTGACTTGGCATTTTTAACTACATTCTCCAAGCCATTCCATAATCTAATTCCCTGGATTGAGGTAGAACGTCCCTTCAAACTAGTTCTGAATTGTGGTTTTACAAACATCTCTGTCCCCTTAAGATTATAACAACTTTGTCTTTTAACAAAATGCATTTGGATATTTAAAGGTAATGCATTATTTTGAGCCCTATACATAACTGAACTTCAATAACTTCAGTTGATGAAATAATGTACTTGATGGATGACGGTAATGTTTTCTAGTGATAATTCTTACAGCTCTTTTCTGTAATACAGGTAGTCCCCGACTTACGAGCGAGTTCCGTCCCTAGGGGGCGCTCGTATGTCAAAAATTCGTAAGTAGGATCACATAGTAAAAAAAAATATATATATATTTTTTTTTACTTTTTTACTTTTTTATAAATGAATACATGTACAGTACTGGACAGTCACCAAGCACTTAGCCTATCCTAACACAGTTTTTAAAGATGAAGGAATGAGTTGAATTGTCTCCCTTTCACATAAAGGGAGCTAGCTCCCTTTATGGGAATGGAGCCTGCAGGGAGGAGGGAGACAATTCAACTGACTCCTTCATCTTTAAAAACTGTGTTAGGATAGGCTAAGTGCTTGGTGACTGTACAGTACTGTACATTTATCTATTTATTAAAAATATACAGTACTGTATATACAGTATTTTTATTTTTTTATTGTTTTTTATTTATAAATAGATAAATGTACAGTACTGTACAGTCACCAAGCACTTAGCCTATCCTAACACAGTTAAGGAGTCAGTTGAATTGTCTCCCTCCTCCCTGCAGGCTCCATTCCCATAAAGGGAGCTAGCTCCCTTTATGTGAAAGGGAGACAATTCAACTCACTCCTTCATCTTTAAAAACTGTGTTAGGATAGGCTAAGTGCTTGGTGACTGTACAGTACTGTACATGTATTCATTTATTTAAAAAAAAAATAAAAAAAAATATTATTTTTTTTTTTTTATGAGATGCATACTCGTAAGTCCGGGACCTCGTAAGTAAGAGCGCTCGTAAGTCGAGGACTACCTGCAAAAATAGGCTTTGTGATTGTTTTACACGCTTTCCCCCAAACATCAATACAATAGATTAAGTGTGGAACAATGATTGTGTTATACAACAAATACAGAGCTTTATCATTCAATAGGTCTCTGACTTTGTACAGTACTGCAATCGATTTAGCTATTTTTATTCTTACAGAATTTATGTGTTGTTTCCATGTCAGTTTGTCATCAATAATGACACCCAAAAACTTCACCTCATTCACTCTACAAATCTCAACACCCTCAATTTTGAGTGGAACATCAACAGTTTTCTTTTTATTACTGAATATCATGTAATTAGTTTTTTCTAGATTTAATGATAATTTATTTATTTTAAACCAAGTTTGTATCTTGACAAATTCTGTCTTTATCAATTCCAACATTTGTTCTATATCTTCACCTAAACAGAAAAATGTGGTATCATCAGCAAAAAGTACACATTTAAGGAGTCCTGACACATTTACCAAGTCATTCACATATAAAATAAATAGCTTTGGTCCAAGTACAGAGCCTTGGGGAACTCCACATGTGATATTACAGAGGTCAGATCTTACATCATTTATTTGTACAAATTGTTTCCTATCGTTCAAGTAGCTAGATACCCACTGTAATGCTGGTCCTCTAATACCATATTTGTTCACTTCTTCAAGTCATTTTACTAGTTCTCTTGCAAGTGAATAGGTAATTTTGATTAAAAAATATTTTTTTGACAGATTCTAAAATCGTTATTTAATGCCAAGAAACCTTTCACTAGCAGACCTGAAATCTTTTTTTATTTTTTTCTCACTCAAAATGTTAATACAAAACTTTTTTTTTATTATTATTAAAAATACTCAATATGTAGTGTCTGGGCTTTTGCTATGCTATTTGTGGACAAGAACAGTTACAGAATCTGGCCACATCTCCATTTAGATGCTTTTTTGATTTTCCTATCTTGGCGGAAGACGATGCAATTGTCTGGGTCCGTTAGTTTGTTCATTAGTCTTTCTCTTGGCAGAATATTTCATTAACAAACGTATAGACTTTTAATGAACCGTTCAGGAACTAATCTTTAGATACACATCTAAAACTCCTTAACTTTAGAAGCCAACCCTAAATAAAACCCTAACCTTATAAGTCAGTCAGTGTTACAGATGTTGATAGAATTTGGTGTGTCTGCTGATTTTCTGTTAAACAGTTGACCAGACAATCTGAAACAAAGAATAAACTATTTTTATTTTTCAGTGTGTGAAGACAGAATAGCTTAGCAGCATTAAACAATTATGTTTTCCCATTTCATATATGGTCATATACAGCTATGCACTAAATTTAGCTAGGAATAAAATATTATTGGGATTAAGGAGCTAGGGCTAGGCGATATGGACCAAAATTGAAATTGATATTTTTAAGATGAATGGCGATATCCATCCATCCATCCATTTTCGTCCGCTTATCCGGGGTTGGGTCGCGGGGGTAGCAGCCTAAGTAGGGAGACCCAGACTTCCCTCTCCCCAGCCACTTGAAGCAGCTCCTCTGGGGGAATCCCAAGGCGTTCCCAGGCCAGCCGAGAAACATAGTCCCTCCAGCGTGTCCTGGGTCTTCCTCTGGGCCTCCTCCCGGTGGGACATGCCCGGAACACCTCACCAGGGAGGCGTCCAGGAGGCATCCTAACCAGATGCCCGAGCCACCTCAACTGGCTCCTCTCGATGTGGAGAAGCAGCGGCTCTACTCCGAGTCCCTCCCGGATGACTGAGCTTCTCACCCTATCTCTAAGGGAGAGTCCAGACACCCTGCGGAGAAAACTCATTTCAGCCGCTTGTATCCGAGATCTCGTTCTTTCGGTCATAACCCAAAGCTCATGACCATAGATGAGGGTGGGAACGTAGATCGATCGGTAAATTGAGAGCTTTGCCTTTCGACTCAGCTCTCTCTTCACCACGACAGACCGGTACAGCGCCCGCTTCACTGCGGACGCTGCACCTATCCGCCTATCGATCTCACGCTCCAGTTTTCCCTCATTCGTGAACAAGACCCCGAGATACTTAAACTCCTCCACTTGGGGCAGGACCTCCTCCCCGACCCGGAGAGGGCATGCTACCCTTTTCCGGCTCAAGACCATGGCCTCGGATTTGGAGGAACTGATCCTCATCCCGGCCGCATCACACTGCTGCAAACCGCTCCAGCGAAAGCTGTAGATCACGATCTGATGAAGCCAATAGGACCACATCATCTGCAAAAAACAGAGAAGCGATTCTAAGGCCACCAAAACGGATCCTCTCAACACCTTGGCTGCGCCTAGAAATTCTGTCCATAAAAGTTATGAACAGAATCGGTGACAAAGGGCAACCTTGGCGGAGTCCAACTCTCACCGGAAACGAGCCTGACTTACTGCCGGCAATGCGGACCAAGCTCTGACACCGGTCGTACAGGGACCTAACAGCCCATATCAATGGGCCTGGTACCCCATACTCCCGGAGTACCCCCCACAGAACCCCCCGAGGGACGCGGTCGAATGCCTTTTCCAAGTCCACAAAGCACATGTAAACTGGTTGGGCAAACTCCCACGCACCCTCCAGGACCCTGTTGAGGGTGTAGAGCTGGTCCAGTGTTCCACGACCAGCACGAAAACCACATTGCTCCTCCTGAATCCGAGGTTCGACTATCCGACGGACCCTCCTCTCCAGAACCCCTGAATAGACCTTACCAGGGAGGCTTAAGAGTGTGATCCCCCTATTGCTGGGTTGCAATCACGTGACCCGGAAGTGGCGCGAAATTCAGATGCGGGGCAGGAAGTGATTTTCCCCAGTTCAAAACACAGCAGAATGGATTACAGCAAGTATGCCAAAGCCCTAAATAAACTGGCGAGGACGAGTTTTGGGTTAACCATTTAGGATCAAAAGAAGCTTTAAATGGTTGTCGACTTGTTTCTGCCCGGGTGAGTAGTGAGATGTATTATTTATTTAGTAATTAGCCTATGCTAACTACGCTATCGCTAATGCTAACAACAAGTTTAGTTAGCCCCCTGTTATTTCTATGTGCGTGGATCTACTTAAAAATAATATATTTAGCTTCTGTAAAGCCAAATTCGTGCTGGAGTTGTATGTGTTAACGTTGAGTCATATGCATTTCTACACTGTAGGTCAGAGATCTACAGTAACTCCATTAAAAAGGTAAGTTAATGTACTGAAAATATTATGATTTTTTTTGTTTTGATAATACAGTATCATCAAGGTGATCGTATCTTCTTTGTAACTTCAGATACTAGCTGGTTAAACTCAAGGTGGCCATACATGGGAGCCTCACCAGATGGAGTCGTTTCATGTGACTGTCATGGAGCCAGGGTGTGTGAAATCAAGGTAAAATTTATTTCTCAAAAGGTTTGGACTACTGCACTGCAGACTTAGCTTTTTTAGATTTTTCTACCTGGATTATTGAGCATGCATTAGGGTACTGCACTGCAGACTTTGCGCACCTCACAGTATGAATGTTACAACTATAATTTTTTACTCAAATCTTTGTTGTTTGCATATTTCACAGCATGTAGCCGTAGTTTTGGGGATGGTCTTGCAGTTTGTGGGATGTTGCCTTGTTTCCAGTTAAAAAATGTGTGACCTTTCCATCACCTTTTAAAACTTAGTCCAGATTAATACATTCTTACCTGTGGAACACACCTGGTTGACAGAGACATAAATATAGTCTCATTTTCTAACATTGGTGTTGGATAGTGAAATGAGTGAAACACAATCTTTAAAAAAGTATCATATTGAAATGTTTTGGAGACTACCGTATTTATTTTTTATGTCTAAGTTTCATTGTCTTGTCCTTCAGTGCCCACAGAGCAAACAGCATGAAGTCGGTCTGAGGATGTGTGCTGGACAGCCTGGTTTTTGTCTCGTCGTCTCGTCAAGGTTGGAGATTCTGTACAACTGGATAGGAACCATCCTTATTACCATCAGCTCCAGGATCAGATTCACATTGTGGATGTACAATATTGTGATTTTGTAGTATGGAGTGAAAATGATATTTATGTGGAAAGAATTCTGCCAGATGACCAGCTGTGGGAAACAGCAGTTCCCAAAATTCAGCACTATTTTACACATTGCATCCTACCTGAAATCCTGGGACAGAAATCCACACGTGACTAACCAATCTAAGAATCAAGAATGTTATTTGGAGTAGTTGATGAAAGGAGTTTGAAAAGTTTATACAAATTTAAACAGTTGCTCTTTTTTTCCCCAAAAACATTTGTCACTACCATAACATGTTTCAGCTACACCTGTAGCAAGCACTCTGCAGAAGGGTCATGTGATGTTGTTACATGTCATGACAGCTGTTTTTTATTTACAATAATCTTATTTACAATAATCTTAATTGAAAAGTTAAGTATGTTAAATCAAATGATATATTTAAATCAATATGAGATTAGCTTGTGAATTTCAAAGGTGTTCTAATATGTTAAATAACAGCACATACAAATGTCATATGTCACAAATGTTGCAAAATGAGTCTACTTCAGAAAAATGTTTTTATTTCAATAGCAAAACTCATGTCATTTTAACTGACCAATATTCACAAAGATTGGTTATGGAGTTCATTGAATAAATTAAAAATATTCAACCTTATTGGGTAAATTTTTTTTTTGTCTTCATGAACAATTAACATGTACAAATATGGTCTGTAACAGTATTAGTGATTTAATTTACTTTTGATTTACTTTAAATGATAAATACATGTATAATCATTTAAACTTAAAATATTTATATAAATATAGTTGATTGAATTACTTGTCGCTCAGGCCACTCTATTAAGAATTGTAATCTTTCATGGAGAACATGAATCGTTCTAAAACAAATTCGAGACACAGTGGCTTTTGACACATTAAATCTATAGGCAAGGTCTTGAAGCTGCAGATGTAATCTGAGATGCATAAGTATCATAATAAATTGCTCAAATTTGGAGAGTGCTGACAGTGATGACATGCTGATGTATAAGGTTCACAGAGCTGAAAAATTTGCATCAAAACTAAAAAGTTGGGCAGTCCCGTATAAAACTTTGTTTTATCGTTGTTCTGGAAGGTTTCAGGAGTAAATTTAGTCACTGAGACTTTTTCCTTAAGGTCGCAGATCTCAGTTGTGTAGCCTTTCACTGCATCCTCCAGCTTTGTGAGGTCAACCATGCTTAGATCCGTCTGGCATTCTGCATCTGCAAATATTTAATTATTAAAAATTACGTTCAGAAATTCTATAAATAAATAAATAGTATTTTTATTTATTATTATTTTACCTTTGAATCGTTCGTTTTCAGGGGCTGGTAAGCTTTCTTCACAGAGCTCATCTTCCAGACTGTTGGCCTCCTCAGTGCAGAGAAGCTTCCGGGCCTTAGCTCTTTCCCTGCGCCGGAGGGATGCTTCTGTTTGTGGCCACTCGTTACTTCTTTGGTACCCCAGGTTAACAGTGGGGGCCCAGTCTTGGGAATGTACATCACCTGCTGCACTCGGACAACCTAAATATAAGACACCACTTTAAAGTAAAACACGTAAATGCCTTTCCTAGCACTAAGCTAACCGCTAACAACATTAGCATTCTAATCGGATTTTTTCTGGGAACAACCAAGTGTTGAACCACTACACAAGCTAGGGCATAACATATCTTACCTGTCTTTCTAGTTACTGTCCAATAAAATATCTGAAAATATGATTTAAACGATACGACCCTTACCTGTAACAAAGTGGTCGCTGCAGACTCTCGTCAGTTTCTGCACCTCCTGTTTTTAGCCGTAGGTTGTAATCCACGTTTGTCGTCTTTTTTCTGTAAGTTTTTTTAAATTAATCCCCTTGTAGCATACTACTTTCGGAACACGAAAATAACTTTTATCTATCTCTCGATTAGAGCGGTTGCAACAACCGTAAACGGCACAGAATTTAGGCATGTTGATGCTGAATCAGCAACAGAAGGAAACGGCTGCGTTTACTTCTTGCCCCGCATCTGCATTCTGTGACGTCACTGCTACGTCATCTGAAACCCAGCAATAGTTGGAACACACCCTATGGTCCCCATTTTTGAATAGGGGAACCACCACCCCAGTCTGCCAATCCAAGGGAACTGCCCCCGATGTCCACGCGATATTGCAGAGTCGCGTAAGCCAACACAACCCCACAACATCCAGAGCCCTAAGGAACTCAGGGCGAATCAATGGCGATATACAATATCAAATTCTTTCCCCCTGAAGTAATAAAAATATATTTCTGAGTCAAAGCTTTGTCCCAGTTGTCACACAGGCACATATAGTACACAGCTGTAACTGTACAAAATAAATGTTTGAAAAATAAACTATTTAAATATATTTGTTTATTTTTATACTTTATTTACATATATGAAATAATAATCCTCTTCAGCTGTGCCACCTTCACATTAGTAAGAGTAATAATAATAATAATAATAATAATAATAATAATAAACTTTATTTGTATAGCACCTTCCTACAATGCCTTGCATTGACCAAGGTGCTTAACAGGACAGAAAATATAAAAACCGGTACAATAAATCAGTGAAAATAGAATAAAAGTAACAGCAATAAAAGGAGGCAATGGAAATAAAAAAAGCTACATACTAAAATACCAAAGTAATAAAAGTTACACACTGAAAGCTTTTTTGAACAAGTGGGTCTTCAGTCTGGATTTAAACAGAGTCAGATCAGAGGTGGCACGCAGCTCAAGGGGGAGGCTGTTCCAGGCTTTTGGGCCGGCAACAGAAAATGACCGGTCTCCCCATTGTTTGTACCTCGAGCGAGGCACCTCCAGCAGGTGTTGACTGGCAGATCGTAAATCTCTGCTGGGCTGATGGACTTTCAAAAGTTCTGAGATGTAGAGAGGTGCGAGTCCATTCAGAGCTTTGAAAACAAACAGGAGCAGCTTGAACTGTATCCTGAACTGAACCGGGAGCCAGTGTAAAGAGGACAGGACAGGAGTGATGTGGTCATATTTTCGTGTGTTGGTCAAAAAGCGGGCGGCAGAGTGTGAGAACTGCAGCTGCAGCTCCGACAGACTTCAGCCTCCTTCCCTGAAACAAAACTACGGGTCAAAACCCATTTAGCTATGCTGCGCGTTATGAGAAGAAAAGTGAGAGGTGGCCCCATGACATTAATAAATCAGCAGCTTATCATATCGCTAAAGACACAGTCCTTACATAAGTGGCTAACGCAATGGCTAACTTTAGCCATTTTGCTCCATAGTTGAGACTGGGACTGTGTCTTTAGCAATATGATAAGCTGCTGCTTTATTAATGTTGTGGCGCCACCTCCCACTTTTCCTCTCATAACGTATATAGCACTGCTTAATGAATCAAATAGAATATAATAGAAACAGCCTGGAAATTCAAGTGTAACAGCAGCAACAGATTAAAAGAGTCACACAAAGGTTCCTAAATGTTAAGAACAATATATAAAGAAATAAGAAAGAATATGTTTATGTTTATTAAATTTGTTCATTTTTTTTACAAAAGAAACAATACAAGACAATCCCATAAATAAGAAAGAATATCAATAATAATGTTCAATATTGGAATACTGAGAATGTTAGACTATTTACAGTACAGTAGTATAGGCAGAGTGTATGTTTTAGCAGAGGTCAGCATGTATTTAATCCTTATCAAGTTTGTTGGGAGCAGTGATGGTTATAAAGTCTAACAGCTGCTGAGAGGAAGGACCTGCGGTAACGCTCCTTTGTGCATTTAGGATGCAGTAATCTGTCACTGAAGTTTGAGTTATGAGTTTTATACTGTGGTTTATTTCATGGAAGGCTGAAAACACAGTCGGAGCTGCAGCTTATAACTTTATGTATTGCACTGTTTTAAATGGAGAAGACAGCAAGCGGATTTTCAAGTACAGTATAACACTATACCGTTTATATCGATATAGTGTCATCTTATATCGCAAATTAAGTTATATTGATATTTTTAAGGTATTGAGATATCGCCCAGCTCTATAAAAGGCAATATACTGTATATTGCAACTCTTTTTCTGCCAGGTCTTATTTGTACTAATACCTCTGCCCAGTGAACAGGATGGTATACATTTTGTAGCATTCCAGTGACATAGAAAGCACTGGATTGGTATTGGGACTGTTACCTGTTCTACAGTAATTTTCTACTGCAAGGATTTATTTTGACTGTGCATTTTTTTTTAAATATAGAGTGTTAAATTAGCAGGGAGACTCCCATTATGGTTGTTCATAAAAATGACCAGCAGTGTAAAAACATATCTTTGTGTAAATGGAGCTCAAAAATAATTCAGTAGTCTGTTTTTCCCATACTGATACTGTACTCCCGACAATAGGAGCTTCCATAAATGGCAGTCATCTCTTAAATTGATATTGTTAAAACAGATCTTCTGTAGAATATAGGAACAACTGTAATAAAAGTGACAAAATTCTAGTAATTTTTTTAAACCACTATAATACAATTTTGTTTTGAAACTGGTGTTTACTTAGTTTTTTTACGAATCTGATTAAGGGTTGTTGGTTTGAGTTTGTGAAACAAGAATTTTAAGTGGAACAACACAAGGTCAAACTTTGGTTTGATTTGGTCAATACCCTTGTAGTCTTGGAGCTGTTACTGATTCATGTAGAGATGAAAGAAAATGGTTAAGGGGCTAGATGCATATCTGACAGGAAACAAATTTGGCTCTAAGTTACACTTTTCAAGTTGTTTTATTTTGATTTTAATCAAGCTTTATCACATTTTGCAGTAGAGCATTCCAGTGGATTAGAACAGGCAAAAAGATTAAAAAAAAAGAGTTTTCAAATCAAGTTTATCCTAAAAACTAAAGGCATCACACATAGGCATAGAGTCCATTCAAAGAAAATGCATCATAAATCCAAAATAAATAACAATTAAGAAGGCACTTAACTAAAGAAACTTGTCAAGTTCCAAAATTCACGGTTGAAACACATCCTTTCGTGTAAAAAGTTGTTTTTCTCTGCAAAAAGAAGCTGAGAACTTGTTTACTATTTTTTATTAAAAGCTTTGTGTGAAAATGCTATGCTATAGAGCTCAAACCATACCGAGCGTCCGCCATTTTGAGAACTGAAAAAAAGGAAAGAGAGAGCCCATGTCACGTCAAGGTGCCTCCCTCCCATTTTTCTTAAAGAGACACGCTGCTCGCTCCCTCACTATCCATCCTTTGGTTCAAACAGTCTAATACCGCCATCCAGTGGTCAAAAAGGTACTACACACAATTTAAATTGACCAACGTTTCTTCTTGACAATACAGGTAATTACTAAATAATTATTGTCAAATTTCAAACAATATTATTGTTTATCGCAATTATTTCTAAGACAATCACCCAGCAAAATTTGTTATTGTGACAGGCCTACCAGAAACACAAGATATCCACAGGAAAAAAACAGCAGACAGCAAAGAAGATGCAAAAAAATGTAGAGGATGAATACGGAATAAAGTTTTAATTTTAGTTTAAATGTGCTTTCATCATTTACAGCTTGATCGGAGAACATCTACCTGTACGTGCATTTACTTTCTTTACTGGATTTTTCCATTCCCTGAACCCATGCAAAGTTACACAAGGAACTCAAGTAAAATAAAAAACGCTGACATGGCATGATTGTCCACCTTTTATGGAGGTGGATAATGTGTAAATACTTCTGGAAATTTCATGTATTTTTGCATTTTAGTTTAAAAATAGCCACAAGGAAGTGAATAAGCAAAATTGTCGAGGACTTTCAGCTCTGTTCTGTTCAGAATGTTGCCTGGAAATGAAGAGGGCAGTAGCAAGGGCAGTAAATACTGCGTGAGGGAGAGTAAGGAGAGCTGACACGAACATATCTGAAAGCCAGATTGTTCTGCATCGCTGAAATAAACAAAAAAATTGAAGGGAGGGACACACACATACACATAGCGAGAAAAGCAGGCGAGTGCAGGATCCAGTCTTTGTTCTTTGGCATGTTGGTGCGTCGACAACAGACACACACGGACGTCAGGCTGCCATAACTCATCATCATCCCACAGAAGAAGAAAGAAACGAGAAAAAGCAGTAGATCGCTGTTATCAGCACAATACAAATAACAACACAGTTGAGTCTGTCAGGTCGTATTGTTGAGAGCACGACTTGTCTTCCTGCTCTCCCCAAACACACAAACTAAATCCAAATCCTACAAACGCTGCTATTTCTGCACATCAGTCGTCCTTCGCGTCACCGTAAAATATCCTGATGCATGCTCAATAATCCAGGTAGAAAAATCTAAAAAAAGCTAAGTCTGGTCCTCTGGACATTCAAAATGTTGTTTTTTCAACGTCCAGAGGACCAGACTTGGATTTTTTTAGACCGTAAGATATCCCACATTTATTGTACCGGTACTGATGGATAGACATTAGAGCTCTGCTGATGCATCAACTGTTATTTATTTAATTTGCATACCATTACATCCATTTGGTTTGGCTTTGACATTTTACCGGGGTGGCTGCAGGCAGATATTTGCTCAGTCACGGCCTGGAGCCTTACTAAAGATAGACGAGAGACGGACACGTCAGAGTGGATTTCTGGGCTCTTCTGTTCACGCTGCGTATGACACGGTTAGCAGTTGAGCGGCTGTAGGTCCGGCTGTACGCCGCGTATGTACTTGCACATATGTGTATGCCATCCTGTCGGCCACGCGTTGGCCTCTCTGTTGGGTGCATTTCTGTTTTTAACTATCTGGTCATACCCCTAAGAGACAGGCAGGGACACCGAGACTGGGCCTGTCCGAATGTATTACAGTAACCATTTGGAAGATGGTGAAAAGGAGAGGAAGGGAGGAAGAAAGTGGGACACAACAACAAGCCATGGGCTTTCCCATCTTTGACACTCAGACTGTCCAATACGATCACTGCCTTTGGAACCCACAATCCTCCAGGTGTAAACAATGGATGCACATACAAGTACATCCTGAACATACACACACTGAAGTTAAAACTAATAATCAATTGGTACATCAGGCTTAGAGACTACTATATTTATTATTTGCTTATGTTTTACAGCATGAAAAAGGAAGTTATTTCATTCAGATGATGCAGCATCAACTCAGTCCCAGTCACTGAAAAAATGCAGTCCAACTTCTTTCAATTCCATGTCTCTACATATCAGAATATCGAACAAATGATCTGGTCCATCTCAAGAGGGTAAAGAAAACCCCATCTTCCATCTTGTGGTTAATTATCAAAAAAAAAAATGAAGCCAACGTAGAGAAAATGTGTTCAAAACTCCTTGAAGTCCACCCTGTGATCCAGTAGCTTCGATAACATTTACCAGCAATAACTCTCAGTAACTTTCTGTATTACTTTTTCCACTTCTTACATAGCTGTTGAGGAATTCTGGCCCACTCTGATCTACAACGTTCCTTGAGTTAATTGAGGTTTGCTTTATGAACATTTGCTTTTGCACTGCACTCTTAAGTACAGTATTTCAGTCAGGTTCAGCTCTGGACTTGGACAGGTCTGTTGCAATGTCTTGATTCTTTTCTTTTTACAACATTCTGTTGAAGATTTGCTGCTGTGTTCGGGATCATTGTTCTGTTTTATGAACTAGATTTATTCAAGATTCAGCTGTCAGATTAGTTCATAGTCGACTCAATGACAGCAAAGTCAGGGGCAGCACGGTGGCACAACTGGTAGAGCTGCTGCCTCTCAGCGAGCAGGTCCCCGGTTCAAATCCCGGTCCGGGGGCCTTTCTGGGTGGAGTTTGCATGTTCTCTCCGTGCATGCGTGGGTTTTCTCCGGGTGCTCCGGTTTCCTCCCACAGTCCAAAAACATGCATGTTAGGCTGATTGGTAACTCTAAATTGACCCTGGGTGTGAGTGAGACAGGTCCCTCTTGTAAATGAGTCCCCGTGGCTCAACGAGGCTAGCCTGTATAAATAAAGGTTGAATGAATGAATGAAAAAAAGTCCTGTAGCTGCAAAACAAGCCCAAATCATGTGCGCTCCACCACTGTGCTTGATAGTTGGGATGAAGTGTTTGTGCTGATAGGTTGTGTTTGGTTTTCTCTTAACATGACACAGTGCATTATGGGTAAACATCTGTA
>JBBPBX010014105.1:5076-17777 GCA_038048925.1 Garcialebias charrua | reverse complement strand
CCATCTTTTCTTTCAGACACAGAAGCGGAGAGAAACGCACTGAAAGAGCATGTTTACCCCAAACTACGTGACTTTTGCAGGGAGAACTATGGGATTGAATTCCAGGTAAGCTCTATTTTTTTTTCTTTGCTTTGTTGTGTACCATACTTTTGGCACTAGCAAACTCACGGTTTGGAGCATAAATCTGCATGTACATCATGCCTTAAACAGCAGTGGGAAGGTGGAAGGGTTCTTAGAACCTCCTGTAATACCGTAAGTCCACAGAAGGCCAGCAGCGATAAGGCTCCCATCGGTGTCAGCAGGCACACATGTAGAAGGAGGCAGCTTGACGCAAGGGCTTTCCCTTTGTTGTTGCCAGAGAACTGCTGCATTCTCTCCGTGGCGACCACTGATCACCTTCATTTGCATTGCAAATCAGTGTACACGGAAAGATCACTATCAGTGGTTTGTTTGTTTAACAAATCTGGGACAGCCCTCAAGTCAGGGGGAGATTTGTGCCATAGATTGTTCCTGAACAGCTGCGTAAAGATTTGTTTCCGGAAAGGTAGACAGACATCTGAATTGTTTCAGAAAACTGTAAATCAGCAGGATGTCGGTGGCTAACTGTCTTCTCACAAAGAGAAATGTCTGGATCACAACAAACAACTCCGAGCTTACACACAACAGCCAAAGATTTGCCGTTAACAAAAATGTAAATAGAAAAGGATTGCACAGACTGCTGCATGGTCGTGTATCCACAGTATTCCTACGCCCCATGATGCTTTGCGCGAAATGTGCACACGACTTCCGGTTGACCTGAAACCCCGTTTGTTTACATGCGAGTAATACAGTTGAAGACAGTCCAAACTTTGTTGTTTTAGTTCATTAAAAATGTGGGAACACCACTCGTTTTGTTAAAAGAGGAGGGACAAATAAAAAGAAATTACAGATGTTACCTGATCGCGCAGACATAATTTAAAAATAACGCGTTTGCTCCGGCCTCTCGGCTAAGGTTTATTAGCAGCTATCTCGGCTAAAGCTACCGGTCGCGTCTGAGATCTATCGTTTTAAGAGTAAATCTTCCAAAACTCTCATTAATAAACCCTCCCTGAATAAAAATATGTTACCTGATCGCGCAGACATAATTTAAAAATACATAAATAGCGAACGCGTTTGCTCCGGCCTCTCGGCTAAGGTTTATTAGCAGCTATCTCGGCTAAAGCTACCGGTCGCGTCTGAGATCTATCGTTTTAAGAGTAAATCTTCCAAAACTCTCATTAATAAACCCTCCCTGAATAAAAATATGTTACCTGATCGCGCAGACATAATTTAAAAATACATAAATAGCGAACGCGTTTGCTCCGGCCTCTCGGCTAAGGTTTATTAGCAGCTATCTCGGCTAAAAATACCGGTCGCATCTGAGATCTATCGTTTTAAGACAGTAAATCTTCCAAAACTCTCATTAATATCCCTCCCCGAATAAAAAGAAATAACAGATGTGACCTGATCGCGCTGACATAATTTAAAACTACATAAATAGCGAACGCGTTTGCTCCGGCCTCTCGGCTAAGGTTTATTAGCAGCTATCTCGGCTAAAAGTACCGGTCGCGCCTGACATATATCATTTTAAGACAGTAAATCATCCAAAACTCTCATTAATAAACCCTCCCTGAATAAAAAGAAATTAGATGTTACCTGATCGCGCAGACACAGCCATAGAGAAGGATGCAGGAACACTCTTTCTTTGTTTTGGGTCCGTGTTGAAAACACTGTTGTTTTAGCCAAAGATTTAGCTTGGTCCGGTTGTTGGTGCAGCCGCGAACAGCACAGCAGGTACCTGAACCCCGGTAGGACATTTCAGTAAACGTTACGTTTAAACAAAAGCTGTGTTTGCTCCGATAAAATGAATGAAAATAACTTTCAAAAACACCCGCGATCCATACTCCACCTATGGAATACAGGCACTTCCGGTGTCGGACCGGAAGTTCAATGCACATTCGCTTCTACAGTGACACCTCCAAGAATACTGTGGATAGGGATGCGCGATATATACGATATACGGTAGAAACGATAGAAATTTAGCCTACGATAGGGATAATAATAATAATAATAATTAATTCAATTTATAACGCACTTTTCATTACTGAAAATCTCAAAGTGCTACACATATATTGAATGCTACACACATTCATAAACCGGTGGCGGCAGACTACCATGCAAGGTGCTTTCCAGTCCTACCGGGAGCAACTCAGGGTTAAGTGTCTTGCCCAAGGACACAACGACACATGGTGCGGGTCCCGGGAGTCGAACCGCCAACTTTCCGATCGGGAGACGACTGCCATTACCACTACACCACGGCCGCCCCGGGATCTATCTTCTACCGGCTAACCGTAGAAAATCAGAGTTGTCCGATTTATCTGTACTTTTTTTAGTTTAAAACTGTGCATAAGCGGTGTTAAAGTGTACAATCAAAGTTGTCAGAGTTAATAGATACTTTTTTTTGTGTTGAAAACTGTGCGTAGGTGGTGTTGTCTTTTCTTCGAGTGCTAAGTAGCGAAGCTATAAGCTAACTTTGTCCGGCTTGCCGTAGTTTGCCATATTCGGACGCATGCGCAAAACGCTGTGTTCCGTCGAAAGTTTTTTTTTTGTTGTTGAAAGTTAAAGTAAGCGTTGGTCAGCTTTAGAGAAACCTGCCCTCTGATCTGTGAACAGAACGCTGTGTTGTGTGATTTTACTGCGAGACCCTCTGGTCAAAGCCACAGAGGAAACTGGTTGCCTTGTCAGCTCTCCTTAAAGCTGAAGGAGACGCCCTCTAGAGGGTTGGAGGGTGAAGTGTTTTCAGTGTAAAATGCTGCTCTGTTACTGTTCATTTCTTAAGTGACAATATTGGAAACTGTTAAGAGTTAACAACATATTCTTTAGTTTAAAACTTATGGCTAAAACTACACAAGATATATTTTGCACTGTTTTGCACTACAAGAAAGAAGCCTAATGCTTGAGTTGTTAATTATTTAAAAACTCTCTTGACCTAGTAGTGAAATTTTCTTAATAGAGATTATTTTGTGGTATAGCAGTTTTCAAAATAAATTATGGCAAAAAGACACCGTATGCTTTTTTTTTCATTCCTATTGCAAGTTTTATACCAAAAACATATCACGATATATATCGTTATCGCCACCCTTCACAACACATCGTGATATGAATTTTAGGCCATATCGCACATTCCTAGCTACTACCACACCAAACCTTATCTAACGGTGTAGGCTAATGTCGATTACTGTAGATGTGGCGAGCATCTCGACGTGGAAGATAACTGAAGTAGTTAGACTTCAGAAAGAAGCGTTTCAATTAGGATAGTTTTCAAAAGGACAACAAGATACAACTTCCCTCCTCAGTCTCACACACACACACACGCACACACACACACACACACGCACACTCACAAACACACACGTAGGTGAGAGGAGTTGAGCATTGTGTCACTTCTTATCTCACATCTGATTCAATCTGCCTGGGGATGTGCCTCGTGTGGTTGTCATAGCGACTCTCCAGGGATTATAACAAGATGTTATGGGATGTCTAATGTCTCGAAGTGAAGGATCAGAGCACGGTGTTAACACACACACGCACGGCTCTGCTGAGCCGGTGCGTGGCAGCTCGCCTTGTTCGGGCTCCATGTTAACACTCGCACATGACAACAAGATGAGCAGAAGGGCGGAAGAGGAGACGGTTGTCACGGCGACACAATCGGTCTGTGCAGCAAGTGTGTGTCGGAGTGAAACGGGACGGAAAGAAAACAAAGGCAAGGAGATGTCCTGCTCCACACACACTCATGTGAGGTGGAGAGAAGTTGAGGAGGGAAACAAATGTTTTTTCTTTTTTAATTAAAAAGTATTAATCAGGTGTACATTTAGGTTTTATTTGTAATAAAAATGTAAAACCTTTAGCCAGACCTTACTTAAATAAAATGATCTACAAGCTTCTGTTTGTCTCTACAGTCCAACAATCAAACCCATTATATTTTAATAACATTTTGATTATTATATTTATTGTAATTGTTTTCAACAATCCATCTTCTCAGCGTTCATGATCTCGTCCTTTAAAACCAACTGGAGCTGCTGAGCTGCTCCGATGACGCAGAAGGTTGGTTGTTACAGTTTGGAAACACGTTCTAGTCCTTTTCTGTCGGCGGCCTTAAACACGATAAAATGATAAATAAATATAAATAAACGAGGTGATTATGAAAATGTTCCCTCACTGGTGGCAGATTACAGACGCAAACATCAAAGTTTCTGCAACTGCAAAAGCACGAGACGTAAACACGCTTACAGAACATTTTCACATACACACACGCATGCTCACGCAAACACACACACACACACACACACACACACAGATTAGCAGGCTGTATCAGCTGTGGTATCACGTCGGCCTGGTTGTGATATTAAAGCTCAGCCTTTGGGCTGCATGTTAAACAGATAAGGAGTGGAGCATGTTAGGGATTAAAACCACACACACACACACACACACGCACACACACACACACAGACTGTGATAACCCAGTTATAATCGCACTTTTATAATTCCATGTAATAATTCAGTTTTGCTGCAGCAGCAGGTGGAGGTTAAAGAGTAACTAAATTACTAGAGTACAGAAGTAAAAGTATTTTATTAGTTTAACCAAAATAAAAGCTAAAAGGGAAACAACAATTCAAACACCAACGATGTTTGAAATCCTCAGAAGCTTCTTAAATCCTCACAATCAAAGTCTTTAATTTAATAAAACAGAACAAAGACGATTAATTATGATTCATGAAATCAACTCTTGAGGCTGTGAGGCGACAAAATCCTCTAAAATTATTTCAGAGTTTAGTTTTTACTGAACTTACAAAATAGTTTTCTCAGCGAGCACCAATTTGTTTTATTATTTTAATTTTTTTATGAACCAGCAGAACAACCAGACAAAACATTCCACAGTTTTTATGGATCAGGACAGAAAAAAATAGGTTTTAGATTATCTACTCAGACAGCCGAATCACGTAATATGTAAAAAATAAAAATAAAAAAACAGTCAGGGAACGCTTCACCGGGTCCACCTGTTCACGACTTAAAACTCATCTTTTTTCTTTGGCTTTTGGCGCAATCCGAGATGTTTGATTTTGTTTTATTGAGTGAAATGTTATTATTTTAAGTGTTGTTGTTATACCTGACCTTTCTATTTTATGTTTTTGTACTGTATTTTATGCTTGTGTAGAGCACTTTGGTCCTACGGTTGTATAAAGTGCTTTAGAAATAATGTTGGTATGGTATGGTAACTAGGGATGGGGCCAATCCGATCCAGTATTGGTATCAGTATCCGATACCAGCATAGTTTCAGTATCTGTTATCGGTTCCAACCTGCTGATCTTTTCCGATTCAGTTTCAAAGAGTATTTATGTTCAATCACATTCTGTGACTTCTTCAACAGTGTGTTAGTTAAACCCAATAACGACACTTTGGGCCTCACAACAGTAAGAACCTAAACTTTAACAGTGAGGAGAAGGCAGGTCTTCACCACACACATCCTTCTTACTCATGGTTCAGTTGGAAAAACTAAAAAAACGCTAAGCATGATGGGAAATACAACACAGCCACTCCCTTAACCAGTAAGGCAGTGGATTTTGTTGTCTTTCCCATAATACTTGGGAATACAACACAGCCACTGCCTTACTGGTTAATGGAGTGGCTGTGTTGTATTTCCCATCATGCTTAGCGTTTTTTTAGGTTTTCCAACTGAACCATGAGTAAGAAGGGCGTGTGGGGTGAAGACATGCCTCCTGTTAGCTGCTAAAATTTGTGAAGTTCCTGTGGTTAGGCTCAGAGAGTCTTCATTGGATGTCTCACACCGTGTTGAAATAAATGTTCTCAGTTTAAAATCTTCATTATACACAGTCATGTACTTGAATGGTACCGGTCGATACCCAGTTTCAAAGTATCGGTATTGGATCTGAAGTGAGATATGTGGATCGGTGCATCCCTAAACACAATCAGCCAATCACATGCAGCAATTAGTCCCCAGGTGGAATTTAAATGTAAAAATATTTAAATAAGAGTCAACGCCTTAGAGACTGACAGGAGCCCAAACCATTAACCGCCACCGCCATGCTGACAGCAGGGAGGAGCTGGTTGCTGCACGGCATTCTGGGTAAACATATCTACTGCTCTGGTTCCTTCAGATGAAACTTTTAAGTCAAACTGTGATGTTGTTTTTAGACAGAAGAGGCTTTCTGCTGCAGACATTGAATGCACATTCTTCTACAGATGATCAATCAATCAATCAATCAACTAACCTTTACTCTTTTAGTTTGTTTTCCAACACACTGAAGATCAAGAGGCTTTAGATAAAAGAACAGAGAAAATAGATTGTGTGTTTTTAAGTAATGCATGGTTGTGATTGATGGCGTCAGAAGCAGCGCTGAGATCTAATAAGACATCGGGTGTTTGTCAGGACGTGGTCGGTCTTTAACCAGACGAGGTTCTGGTCTCTGAAGCTCCTCAGACGTGACTTCATCAATGAAGACACAAACTGCTGGACAACTTTTCTACAACCTTTGATTAAAAATGAGTAAATGGCTCATGTTTGGTAAAACATGAGGATCCAGTGAAGTGTTTTTGGGAGGGTGGGACAGAACCAGTTGATGAGGATCACGTCGGGGACCAGAAGTCCTCAGTCTCAAACGTTTCATTCTTCATGGTGTTGCAACAACAGCTGAAGACTGAATGGCTCTTACCTGTAAAATGTGGCTGCCCAGGTGGGGATCGAAGATGTCGGAGGCGATGGCGCTGGAACTCCTCCTCCGCTGAGTACCAATAGCTACACACACACACGAACACACACACACACACACACAGGAGGAGAGAAAACACAGGACAGGACAGAAGAAGACTGGTGAGACTCGGACACATTGATACGAGCAAAGCTGCAGTCACACACAAATATGCATCCAAACACACACACACATTTATACAGCCTAGCACGACAAACACACATGGCACAGGACAAAAGGAACCAGTGAGGTCAGCTCTGAAAGGCCCAGATCAGCGTGACAGGTTAGCATCGTGAGCTGCACTCAGTGACACATGCCAGGTGAAGAGCAGAGCTGATGATGCTAACCAGGCTTGAATGTAACAAAGTTACAGGAAGAAACAACGTCAGAGGAAAACATCGGACACATCAAACACGTGGTCAGAGAACGTCAAAGGTTGGATCAGAGGTTGGAGATAACTCAGGCTGTCTACAGTCAGAGGGTTGGCTTCTCATCCTTCAGCGCTGTTGAAATGCACGGAGACAACGAGATACAAGAACATGTCGCCTGTTGAAGCCAAAGTTCCCCTGATGCTCTCAAACTAAAATCAGATGGAGAGCACCAGCGGTTTCATTAAGACCCGACATCTTGGAGAATGTTGGAGCGTTCGGCTCCAGTGGAAGGTGTGGTGTTTGGTTAGTCTCGCAGCACGATGGGCGGGGTTATGGTTTGGTGTGTGTGGTAAATCAGACACTTTCTGAAGAACGTGATGACAAACGTTCATGGAGGAGACAGACATCTGGCTTGGTTATGTGACAGATATTTAAATAAATCAATGAATGATGAGGTTAACCTCCATGCACTGCATGACACAAGTCAACAGACCCCCCAAGGATCCTCAAAGACACTGAACGACTGACTAACTCTAACACTCTGGTATTGATGGGGTGCAACTGTGTGCTAAAATAAAAATATTAAATCTAGAATTATAAAATATTAATACAAAGTAACAAAAGTCCTCTTCCAGGCAGGGATGAACTGGTCAGATCGTGTCTGAACTGATTTGGGGAACTTTCAGTGTAAAAGAAGTCATGATGCCACGAAGCTCATTATTGTAGTCCCTCAGTTATCGCGAGGGTTACGATCCAGACACCCCCGTGATAGGTGAAAATCTGCGAAGTAGAAACATTATATTTATTTTAGCTTTTAATGTACCTGTATATATTTTAAAGTTTTATAAACCATTCCCACACTCTTGCAATGTTCTTAATGTTATAAACTCTCTAAATGCTTTAAAAGAGCACAGCAAAAGAGAGAAGAAGACTGTTACTGAGCCTATCAGCGCTCAGGGGTGGACTGGCCATTGGGAGCACCAGGACATCGGGTGATGTCCCGATGCGATAGGGAAAGACAGACCTATGGGGGGTGGAATCTGTCTTTCCCCATCACTGCTGTGAGAAGTTCAGTGAGATGGACACAAGAACGAGCGGCATGGATTGTGACCTGAACTGAGCCTCAACCCGGCCAGGCCACCGGGAAACGATTTGTACAATATTCCGTTGAAAACCTGAGAAAGAGCGAGTCCATGAAAGTCGAACCGTGAAGCATCGAGTGACAACTGTACTTCATTTTCAGCAGGTCCAAACCCTCCATGCAACAGCAGCTTGTTCCCATGACCATACTGCTATGTACAGTCACGACTCTGTCTCTGCCGCAGTGTCAAGAAGCAGCTCAGAGCCAGAAGGTCCCATCACATGAGCATGATGCTCCCACAACCAAGGATCTTATTGAGAGTTCGTAAATTTGAACATATTACGCCCATTCTCCATAACCTTCATTGGCTTCCTGTCACCTACAGAATTCAGTACAAAACTGCTCTCATTACACACCAATGCTTACACGGAACTTCACCTGACTAATCTAAAGGACATTCTTGTTCCATATTCATCCACCCGGTCTCTGCGGTCACAGGACAGTAATCTCCTTCACATTCCGAGAACCAAATTAAGGACCATGGGAGACCGGGCTTTCAGTGTGGCTGCCCCCCGCCTGTGGAACTCTCTTCCTGACTGCCTGAGAGCCCCACAGTCACTGGTTGACTTTAAGAGCGGCTTGAAGACCTTTCTTTTTAACCGAGCATACTCTGCCTCCTCATGATTCTATCTTTGATCTTAGTTGATACTGTTATTGATTTTACTTGTTTTATCACTTGTTTTATTGACATTTAATTTTGTTGCACTTTGTAGCACTTTGAGATTTTCATTAATGAAAAGTGCGTTATAAATTAAATTCATTATTATTATTATTATTATTATTATTATTATTATTATTATTATTATTATTATTATTATTATTATTATTACAACCTGCAACACGGCTGTATCAGAGAGTTTATGTTCCTCGGTACGAGCAGTCGGATCCGCCGAGGTTGGTCAGATTTCCAGTTCAAGACAACCAAGCTACGCTGATGCACGCCGGCCTTGGTTCATGAATATGTTGCCACCAGAACGTTGTTTCAAACGTTTTGAGCACGTCCAAACCCATCACGACTCAACCACGCTCTGCGTCCACTGCGTTCTTATAAATTAAAGAAACTCACCCAAACCCTGCAAAGACCTTCCGTCTGATTTTTCCATCAGAGTGAGATCTCATCCTGAGTGAAGGGGGTTTCAATACCAGCTAGATTAAATCTTGAATAAACTTTCTAAAAACCAACATTCAACTACGAGCAGAAGCATCAAGTGTTTGTGGGACAATGACAGCAGGTTTCAGGACTCTGGTAAATGATGGATGGAAGCTCCATCACCTCAACCTTCTACCCATCATGAGCTGTTCAACAGAAACGATAAAACAGAAACATTCGCAGATGAAGAAAGTCAGAGAAATGCTTTATAACTTTTAAATTCCACCCTCAGGGCAGAACACTCTCCACAGAGAAACACAAGAGTCCAACAGCCAGAAGCAAAGAGGACGATGGAAGGAGAGATGGCTGAATGAGCTGCCCTCAGGTTAAAACCGTGGAAAATAAAACACATAAACAGCTGAATTAATTTTACATTCATCGTAATTACAGCAAACCAATAAAACACCAAGCAACGAGTTGCATTAATGCTGTTCGCTTCAACTTCTGCTTCAAACACTTCCTGTCAACATCAACTCTAGAAGTTTATTTACGAAGCTGCAGTTTTCCAAATGTTCTGGCAGAGAAAGACGAGAAGTGACCAGACCCCGAGCCCGTGCGCCTGGCAGAACCAAAACAACCATCAGAGAGTTTCTGTGTGCCCTCAGGTCATTCTCCTCTTCTCGCCCAAACTCGGCCCTCTCCCTGCAGACCTCATTACCCCACATTTAAACAGAGCAACACAAACACGCCAAAACGGTTCAGTCAAGTGCAGGGAGGGTAACTGGAGTAAAATAGGGTTCAATTAATGCTCTGAGAAGCTCTTTGGAATTAAAGCAGGAAGAAATGGAGAAGCACTGGAGGTGAGTGAGGGAAGGGCTCAGAGATGAACTTTATATTTACTTTTACTTGCGGAGTGACGGAGACGACTTCACCTGTCTTACTCTGATCTGAAAATAAATATCAGCGTCAGAAGTTGTAGCTAAAGAGAACGTGCCTCACAACGGTGCTTTGAAAAACAGGAGTCAGACAGAACATGGGGGTCTTTGTGTAACAGGTTAGTTTATATTTCATCCCAAATCCTTTTTTTTTTCTTCTTTTTTTTCTGTCCATGCACATTTTCTTGGTATATGCACTGTGTTTTACTTTGTTGGGGAAGCTTTTATTTTCTTACTTCCAGTTTCTACCTCACTTCCCATGTGTTTGCGCCACTCTTAGTTCATACCTAGTGGTGCTGGGGAGAGGTGGGCGTGCAGACTTGTGTCTCCCATTTATGTGTGAGAATGTTGTAAAACTGTTGTAAACATCTTGAAACTTTAGTTTGTTTAGTTCACATTTTGTTTTATTTCATTTTATTAATTCAAATCTGTTAAACTGTTTATGTTTGACAGCACTTTAAGTACATGTAAGTAAGTGCTATGTGTTGTCATCAGTGTATACCGTATTTTCCGGTGTATAGGTCGCACCTTTTTATGGTTTTTTCAAGGCCTGCGACCTATACACCGGTGCGACCTATATATGGCTTGTTATCATTTTCGGCAAAACTAATTTTTAAATCCAGCTCATTTCACAATTACGTTCATTTATTAATGAAAAGTTCAGCTCAGACACATATTTGCTATAATTTTTATCAAACAAATAATTGTTTTTAAGTGTTAATCTTCTTAAAAGCCTTGCTGTGCGCTCCTGTGGCAGACATTTGCAGCAGAGCTAAACGTAGGTGCGACCTATCTAGGGATTTTTCCAATCTATTGGTGATAATTGGACAATGCGACCTATACTCCGGTGCGACCTATACACCAGAAAATATGGTATTCCCATACAATGGCAAAATTGGTTCTCTGCATTTAACCCGTCGCACCTGGATACACCCAGGTGGAGCAGTGGGCAGTTATGTAGCGTCCGGGGAACAGTTAGGGATTAGAAACACCACGGCATGTGGGAAGGACTGGGGGATCTAACCTGGGACTTTCAGTTGCCCTACCTCTACCCCATCTCGACCCCTTTAATGGGTGGAGTTAAGCTTCAAGGCCCATGGCCATCAGGTTTCCCCATGCCATTGTAATTCTGTAATTCCTTTCAATTTCCCCACCGAAGGTGTGCATGTGGAAGCCTGTGTATATGAACTGCTGTGCTGAAGACACAGCTGTAACACCTTGGGGTCGTTGTCTGCTGGTTTTTTGACCAACAAACACACACCGCAGAGTACATTCAGGAAAGACAAGTCAGAATATGTCGGCTACATTCACAGGGTCTCCATAAGGTCTTTGGTGGTAGGCCTGTCAAGATAACAAATTTTGCTGGGCGATTAATTTTTTGTCTCAGAAATTATTGTGATAAACGATAATATTGTTTGAAATTTGACAATAATTAGTAGTTATTGTTAAATTTAAGAAGAAATGTTAGTTAATTTTTGTGTCTAGTAACTTTTCTTGACCACTGAATGGAAGCATAAGACTGAACCGAAGGATGGATAGTGAGGGGGTGAGCAGCGTGTCTCTAAGAAAAATGGAAAGGAGGCCCCTTGACGTGACATGGGCTGTCTCCTTCCTATTTTTTGGTTCTCCAAATGGCGGACGCTCGGTGTGGTTTGAGCTGTTTAGCATAGCGTTTGTCACAAAATGCTTTTAATAGACTATATGCCACGGACTTCCGTTCCAGCACTTCCGCCGTCATTACACAGACGGCGCACTTCCGGTTAGCGGGAAAGACACGAACATAAATGACTAAATACAATTAATAAAACATCTGCATACACACCAATAATAACTCTATACACATATAAATCCATATAAAATTATGGCGACGTTCCCCCTATGGGATAGCCGCGATAAATATTCGCCCAAACCCCCCCTCGGAACAGCCGTACCCACTGGTGGGCGGACACAACGGAACTCCCTTGTAGTGCCAGTAGCGCGCAGCCACTTCCCGTAACAACAGCAGTGGATGAACCGGAAGTGGCAGATGTGTGTTGCATTTTACCGAAAGTACGTCACGACCCCCCATGGCATATAGTCTTTTTTTTTATTTTTTATCAGTAAACAAGTTCTCAGCTTCTTTTTGCAGAGAAAAAACTTTTTACACGAAGGCATGGGTTTCAACCATGAATTTTGGAGCTTCGACAAAATGGGAGTTTTTTTCCCCCGAGGTTGACCGGTAAGCTTATCTGGTAGCTTAATTTCTCAGCTTAGCTGCTTTTAACGATGCAAAAACACAATTTTGGATGTTAAAATGGATTTTTAAAGAGCAAAGAGATACGGAGGGGTCAGTGAAGAGCACCAGAGTTGAGTCTTTTGTCATCCAGTGTCTTCAGTAGA
>JBBPBX010014104.1:35455-51408 GCA_038048925.1 Garcialebias charrua | reverse complement strand
TGCATTGCATGAGCACAAATGAATGAATATGCTCAGTAAATAGCCTGTGGATATGGCTATGTAGAGTGGGTGCTTGTGTGATGTGTGGGCTGTTTTCCTTGTTGATGCTTTTGGCACAGAACCTCTTGACACAAACCCTAAGAGCCCCCCGCTACCTTCTACTGTTGTTTGTCATATTCAAAATGATGAAACACATGCTCAGATTTGTACATTGTTCCTAAAGCTCATTAGGAAGAACAATTAAATAATTTCAGTTTCAGTTTCAGTTTAAGTTTTTCTTTTTCTTTACAACTGTTTTTCGCTTAGCCAACCTCCCATTGCAACATCATAGCACCTGTCTGTTGACTTTACATTTCGTCATTCAGGTCAGCACTTAGAGCATTTAAAGGTTCAGTCTGCAGTTTCTGTAGAACATCAGCACTTAGAAAAAATTTCAACAGGCAAAGCATTCTGATCCCTCCCCCTCAGAGCCATATATGGCTCTGCCCCCTTGTGGTCTGTTGGAATTCAAATTCAAGCTCTGTTTTTATTGGCTGATTCAAATTCAAGCTCAGTTTTTATTGGCTGGTTACAAACTTTGTTTTTATTGGCTGGAAAATGGCGGGTCACTCTTTCTTTTTAGAAATGCTTATTTACCACCTGGAGAAGCAAGGGGACAATATTTTTTTTTAGTTTTTTTCAGAGATTACCTCTCTAACATCAATCTAGTGACAGAGTGAAGAAATATGTTAAAAATATATTGTTAGAAAAGTTACATATAGCAGCTTTAATGTGTATAATCTTATTATACACCTTGATAAAACACACTTTCTCATCCCCGAATGTTTAAAATGTGTGCTTATGATTATAAATAGTCATGTTTTAGTAAAGGGGCTGCTGTCAGTGTGTTTTTGAGGACCTGTAGACATGTCTGCAGTAAAAAGTGGAATGAAAAGGGTAAATGCAATGTGATTGGTACCTTGGGGTAAAAAAAAAATGTTTCAACTACAGCAGCTGAATGTAGCCAGTCAGTACTGGGCTGTTGTGTGTAATGGCTATGCTACCTTCAGGCACCGAGTTCTTAAAAAAAAAAGCTATTGGAGCATCACTAGCTTCCATTCTGTATGCCCACAAACAAATGTATGTTCAACCTTTAAAGATGCACATATACGAGAAATGGTAGCACTTGCCACTTTGCTAAGGTGAGCTCCCACTTAAGAAGACGTATCTGCAGACTGATAAACTGCAAACTGAGTAATATTTAAAACAGTTTAAGTTTTTTTTATATATATATAATATTTACCTCTTATTACACAAACTATAATCATATAAGATTTTCTAACTATCATGACGGAAGACGTAGTTTGAAGTGTGATATTCTTAAAGTTCAGATCAGGGGTCTTTAAAAATCCACCCATAGGATGGACTTTTTGGTCTACATTTGTACTCAGATGTTGAATCCTGCGTTTTAAAGTATGTGCCAGTGTCTCTTTAATGGCATATATGAATTCAAGAAGACCTAATTGTGATTAGAGTCTTAATGAACATGCATTCCTGTTCAGGAGGTGAATGCTCAGAGAGTCAGACTGCAGAGGTTAGATGAGGCTGAGAGAACACAGTTGATAGCATATTAGCACAATTAAAGCTAACAGCTGGCACACAGAACTAACAAATATTATAGTTTGAAAGGGCATACTTTACATGGTTTCTATTGAATTAGATAAAACGAAGCCGCTGCTTTTGTAATTCATATTGTAAAAGCAGGGTCTGAAATACATCCTCCATTGGTGCCATCAGTGCAGGTTTGGCATTTTCTTTTTAGTGCTTTGCGCTCTACAGGCCAAAACGCACAACTTGACCCCCCAGCCAATTTGTTTGTTTTAGCATGTTTAAATTTATGTTAGCCTTGTAATCAGATGGTGACCTGCTCAGAGTGTAGCCCACCTTTGGTCCACCAGGAGTACAGAATACACCTACCTGCAAAACACCCTGTTACAAGAAGAAACATGAAAAGCTAATGGCTGGATGGTTTTAATTATCAAGAGCAAATAGCTGAGTAAAGACATTCAAAGCAAAGTCTTCATCTTATCCCTGATATGCTCGGACCAATTTTTCTTCAAAAATTGCAGACTGTAGGGGTACACAGTTGATCTTTTTCTTTTTCTTTTTGTTTTACTGACCTGAGTTTTCATCAACCCTCTCCTCCACAGTGTGCTCTTTTTGGTGGACCCACTCGCTGTTGCACTTGAAGTAGATCTGCGTAGCAGGTGTGGCCTTGCAGTACAGGTTCACTGGCTTGTTCTTTACTATGTATGCCTCCTCAGGTTCCATCAAAAACACCGGCAGTGGCTCTGGAGGGTCGGAAGGGAAGGTTTCTGGCAGCTCACTGAGACCAATGAAGTCATCTTCAACTGCAAAGAAAGAAACAGTGTCAAACAAAAGGAAAAGGATGGACACAGCTGAAAGAAGAGATGGAAAAAAAACGGCCTTAGACAAATAAAAGGGGAGTTATGGGAGAATGGCAAGCAGGCAAGAGTCTTTGCATGAGATAATCCATTTGCACATTACTCAGTAAAATCCCTATCATTTGATATTTTGGAATGTTTACACAAGTGTATTTCGGAGAGTTGGAAATTCTGGGATTCTTCTTTGGCAACTCAGCTCTGCAGATTTTCAACAAACAAAAAACAAAAGACCTAGATTGGTCAAACCACAAACAGCTACTGCTGAGCAATGAGTCTAGGAAAGCCAGTGACAAGAAACCAAGTTCAGAGATTTGACTCTGAGGAACTAAAGTTTTAATCTTTTCAAGCTCTGCCTGCCATTTTCTTTCCCCTTCTCTTTGTCACTCTCATACACACACAAACTGCAGCTTGCACAGACACCCGAATGCACCGAGCAGATCTAATGACCTCGGGCTTTTGGCCCAGTTTGTGCCATGTGCCATTCCTCAGATACTTCTGCAGTCGACGAACACGCTTCCCTGTAATTACAAGTCTCTTTCATCTCACTGTCTTAAATCGCACACACAAACAAATGCTCACAGTGGCACAAATATACACGCGCGTGCACCCACAAGTGACTACAGCAAACTTTCTATCTCTTTGAAGAAAGGAGGATAAGGCCTATTCGCCACCCCATTTGTCACCTCCAGAACTTTTCTATTCTTACCATTGAACCGGTAGACATCAATTATTCACCAGTGTGAAAGAAAGAAGGCAAAGTAATAGAGACAGAGACGCAGTGGGAAACTGAAGGTAAGAGAGAGCGTAAGAGAGAACAAGGAGAAAAGGTAAAAGTACCGTAGACAGATTGATATGTTAAAAGTGAGTTGAGCAGACAGAAACATTGCACAGATGGACAGGAGCAGGAAGGCAGACTGTTCAGATAACAATAATCAGCCCATCAGTAATTCTTTCATGTCCTTCTATCTATCAGCTTCTCTGGCTTGTGGACATAGCGGAGCCTTGTTGTCTGACAGAGGTTGCTTCGCGATAGCTTTGGGAGCACTAAATAATGCCAGCTATCTCCCCGTGATGCTACTCTAATGTTATATTTCCCGCCATACCTGCCACGGATTGAAGTTGATTGCTAGGAAATGAAAGTGCAAGAGGAGACGATCAGAAAATGACCAAAGCGGGCCTCAGCCACTTGGACTGCACTGTTATGATGCCGCAGACAGCTTATTTGTGCGTCAGCAACTGCCTTTTTATAAAATAAACTTTTTTTTCTCCATTGGGTCTTGATGATAGGTGATGACTCTTTAATGTAGAAGTCTTTTTCAGTAGGACCTTGGATGACTCTGTTCATTTTGTGCTCTATGTATAGTCCTAAGTCCACCCACATCTTCAGCCAAAGGGACCCTGACCTAGAAACAGCCTAAGAGAGCGAAGGAAACTCATTAAAGATTGTGTTAGCCTTCTTTCACCCTCCATTTCCATTATCTCTCCATCTCTCTCTCCACCTTCTGGCTCCATCGCTCTGTCGAACTGTGAGGCAGCAAGATCCGAGATGGCCATGAAAGTGCCGTTCCCTGACAAACAGAAACGCTCGTGCCTTGTCTGCTCACATGCACAGACACAAGCCTCAACAAGTGCACACACAACAGAGATTTGAATTCATCAACTTTCTCAGCGCAAAGAAATAATAAATTCAAGTGAATGGAACCTGCCCTGCAGTGAGAGATCAGCCGAGGAGTGAGAAAAGAAATCACATGACAAAATGAAAGACTGACTCTTTCCAATCATGGCACTACCCCTTCATCATAACACCTCCCTCCCTGGTGAGCTGAATACTGAGAGCAAGAAGAAGCTCAAAGGGAAACATTACATTTTGATGGCTCCCTGCTCCTACAGACACCGATCATGTGCAGTTTAAAGTACTAACTGAGGAGCATATTGCCATAATTCTACAAGTCCAATGTTCAAGATGTACATTTTTCCCTCAGTACGGTACATTCTCAGTGCTTGACATGGAGTATGGATTTTTCCAAGCATTTGAAATTTAGTAGTCCCTTGCTTATCGCTGGGGATGCGTACCCTGAAGCCCCACGATAAGTGAAAAGCTGCAAAGTAAAGAAAGTAGTAGTAGTAAGTAGTGGTATATTTTTGTGTGTGTATATAAAGTATATATATATATATATATATATATATATATATATATATATATATATATATAATATATATATATATATATATATATATATATATATATATATATATATATATATATATATATATATATATATATATATATATATATATATATATATATATATATATATATATATATATATATATATATATATATATATATATATATATATATATATATATATATATATATATATATATATATATATATATATATATATATATATATATATATATATATATATATATATATATATATATATATATATATATATATATATATATATATATATATATATATATATATATATATATATATATATATATATATATATATATATATATATATATATATATATATATATATATATATATATATATATATATATATATCCATCCATCCATCCATCCATCTTCTTCCGCTTATCCGGGGTCGGGTCGCGGGGGTAGCAGCCTAAGTAGGGAGGCCCAGACTTCCCTCTCCCCAGCCACTTGGAGCAGTTCCTCTGGGGGAATCCCAAGGCGTTCCCAGGCCAGCCGAGAAACATAGTCCCTCCAGCGTGTCCTGGGTCTTCCTCTGGGTCTCCTCCCGGTGGGACATGCCCGGAACACCTCACCAGGGAGGCGTCCAGGAGGCATCCTAACCAGATGCCCGAGCCACCTCAACTGGCTCCTCTCGATGTGGAGAAGCAGCGGCTCTACTCCGAGTCCCTCCCGGATGACTGAGCTTCTCACCCTATCTCTAAGGGAGAGTCCAGCCACCCTGCGGAGAAAACTCATTTCAGCCGCTTGTATCCGAGATCTTGTTCTTTCGGTCATAACCCAAAGCTCATGACCATAGATGAGGGTGGGAACGTAGATCGATCGGTAAATTGAGAGCTTTGCCTTTTGACTCAGCTCTCTCTTCACCACGACAGACCGGTACAGCGCCCGCTTCACTGCGGACGCTGCACCTATCCGCCTATCGATCTCACGCTCCAGTTTTCCCTCATTCGTGAACAAGATCCCGAGATACTTAAACTCCTCCACTTGGGGCAGGACCTCCTCCCCGACCCGGAGAGGGCATGCTACCCTTTTCCGGCTCAAGACCATGGCCTCGGATTTGGAGGAACTGATCCTCATCCCGGCCGCATCACACTCGGCTGCAAACCGCTCCAGTGAAAGTTGTAAATCACGAACTGATGAAGCCAGTAGGACCACATCATCTGCAAAAAACAGAGAAGCGATTCTAAGGTCACCAAAACGGATCCTCTCAACACCTTGGCTGCGCCTAGAAATTCTGTCCATAAAAGTTATGAACAGAATCGGTGACAAAGGGCAACCTTGGCGGAGTCCAACTCTCACCGGAAACGAGCCTGACTTACTGCCGGCAATGCGGACCAAGCTCTGACACCGGTCGTACAGGGACCTAACAGCCCTTATCAAAGGGCCTGGTACCCCATACTCCCGGAGTACCCCCCACAGAACCCCCCGAGGGACGCGGTCGAATGCCTTCTCCAAGTCCACAAAGCACATGTAAACTGGTTGGGCAAACTCCCACGCACCCTCCAGGACCCTGTTGAGGGTGTAGAGCTGGTCCAGTGTTCCACGACCAGGACGAAAACCACACTGCTCCTCCTGAATCCGAGGTTCGACTATCCGACGGACCCTCCTCTCCAGAACCCCTGAATAGACCTTACCAGGGAGGCTTAAGAGTGTGATCCCCCTATAGTTGGAACACACCCTACGGTCCCCCTTTTTGAATAGGGGAACCACCACCCCAGTCTGCCAATCCAAGGGAACTGCCCCCGATGTCCACGCGATATTGCAGAGTCGCGTAAGCCAACACAACCCTACAACATCCAGAGCCCTAAGGAACTCCGGGCGAATCTCATCCACCCCCGGAGCCTTGCCACCGCGGAGCTTTTTAACCACCTCGGCGACCTCAGCACCAGAGATCGGAGAACCCGACCCAAAGTCCCCAGGCTCTGCTTCCTCAGTGGAAGACGTGCCAGTAGGATTGAGGAGGTCTTCGAAGTATTCCGCCCACCGACTCACAACATCCCGAGTTGAGGTCAGCAGCACGCCACCTCCACCATAAATGGTGTTGGTCTCGTACCTCTTTCCCCCCCTGAGACGCCGGATGGTGGACCAGAATCGCCTCGAAGCCGTACGGAAGTCATTCTCCATGGCCTCTCCGAACTCCTCCCACGCCCGAGTTTTTGCCTCAGCAACCACCCGAGCCGCATGCCGCTTGGACTGCCGGTACCTATCAGCTGCTTCCGGGGTCCCACAAGCCAAAAAGGCCCAATAGGACTCCTTCTTCAGCCTGACAGCATCCCTCACTGCCGGTGTCCACCACCGGGTTCGAGGGTTGCCACCTCGACAGGCACCAACAACCTTGCGGCCACAGCTCCGATAAGCTGCCTCGACAATAGAGGCGCGGAACACGGCCCACTCGGACTCCATGTCCCCCGCCTCCCTCGGAACGTGTTCAAAGCTCTCCCGGAGGTGGGAGTTAAAGCTCCGTCTTACGGGAGACTCTGCCAGACGTTCCCAGCAGACCCTCACGATACGTTTGGGTCTGCCAGGTCTGACCGGCATCCTCCCCCACCATCGGAGCCAACTCACCACCAGGTAGTGGTCAGTTGACAGCTCCGCCCCTCTCTTCACCCGAGTGTCCAAGACATGCGGCCGCAGATCAGATGAGACGACAACAAAGTCGATCATCGAACTGCGACCTAGGGTGTCCTGGTGCCAAGAGCACATATGGACACCCTTATGCTTAAACATGGTGTTCGTTATGGACAATCCATGACGAGCACAGAAGTCCAATAACAGAACACCACTCTGGTTCAGATCAGGGGGGCCGTTCCTCCCAACCACACCCCTCCAGGTCTCACTGTCATTGCCCACGTGAGCGTTGAAGTCCCCCAGTAGAACAAGGGAGTCCCCAGGAGGCGCACTCTCCAATACCCCCTCCAAGGACTCCAAAAAGGGTGGGTAGTCTGAGCTGCCGTTTGGTGCATAGGCACAAACAACAGTCAGAGCCCGTCCCCCCACACGTAGGCGAAGGGAGGCTACCCTCTCGTTCACCGGGGTGAACCCCAACGTACAGGCACCAAGATGGGGGGCAACCAGTATGCCCACTCCTGCTCGGCGCCTCTCACCAGGGGCAACTCCAGAGTGGAAGAGTGTCCAACCCCTCTCAAGGAAACTGGTTCCAGAGCCAGAGCCATGCGTTGAGGTGAGTCCGACTATTTCTAGTCGGAACCTCTCAACCTCACACACTAGCTCAGGCTCCTTCCCCACCAGAGAGGTGACATTCCATGTCCCAATGGCCAGCTTCTGTAGCCGAGGATCAGACCGCCAGGGTCCCCGCCCTCGGCCACCACCCATCTCACATTGCACCCGACCCCTTTGGCCCCTCCCACAGGTGGTGAGCCCATGGGAAGGTATATATATATATATATATATATATATATATATATATATATATATATATATAATATATATATATATATATATATATATATATATATATATATATATATATATATATATATATATATATATATATATATATATATATATATATATATATATATATATATATATATATATATATATATATATATATATACAGGTATTCCCCGATTTACGAGCGAGATCCGTCACAAGGGGGCGCTCGTAAACCGGAAATCTCGTAATTTGGAACGGCCGCCATTTCTCTCGTAAACCCGGAAGTCCGCTCGTAAATTTCGCCAGCGCACCTAAAAACACTCTATTTTCATCTAAAAACTACTTTTGAGTGCATAAAAATGATCGGAAACGTGTGTTTATATGCTTAACTTGCTAACTGTAGTGAAAAAACACATGAAAACTCAGTATTTTTTTCGTTTTTTCCAAAAATTCGCAACCCGGAAGTCCGCTCGTAAATTTCGCCAGCGCACCTAAAAACACTCTATTTTCATCTAAAAACTACTTTTGAGTGCATAAAAATGATCGGAAACGTGTGTTTATATGCTTAACTTGCTAACTGTAGTGAAAAAACACATGAAAACTCAGTATTTTTTTCGTTTTTTCCAAAAATTCGCAACCCGGAAGTCCGCTCGTAAATTTCGCCAGCGCACCTAAAAACACTCTATTTTCATCTAAAAACTACTTTTGAGTGCATAAAAATGATCGGAAACGTGTGTTTATATGCTTAACTTGCTAACTGTAGTGAAAAAACACATGAAAACTCAGTATTTTTTTCGTTTTTTCCAAAAATTCGCAGCTCGTAAGTCTGGAACCTCGCAGATCAGAGCGCTCGTAATTCGGGGACTACCTGTATATATATAAGTATTTTCTGGTGTATAGGTCGACCTGTGTATAGGTCGCATTGTCCAATTATCACCAATAGATTGGAAAAATCCCTAGATAGGTCGCACTGGTGTATAGGTCGCACCTACGTTTAGCTCTGCTGCAAATGTCTGCCACAGGAGCGCACAGCAAGGCTTTTAAGAAGATTAACACTTAAAAACAATTATTTGTTTGATAAAAATTATAGCAAATATATGTCTGAGCTGAACTTTTCCTTAATAAATGAACGTAATTGTGAAATGAGCTGGATTTAAAAATTTGTTTCACCGAAAGTGATAACAAGCCATATATAGGTCGCACCTGAGTATAGGTCGCAGGCCTTGAAAAAACCATAAAAAGGTGCGACCTATACACCGGAAAATACGGTATATGTACGTACAGTATATATACTGTACTATATGTGTGTGTATGTATAAAGGCATTTTAATCCCTTCCCCCACTCTTCTAATATTCTAAACAATCTTTCTAAACTCTAAACACACTAAGAGCACAAAATGTCATGATTTCAGCTCTTTGCCTCAGCTGCTCAGCCACGCCCACTTCTCCGCTCTGCACGGAGATCAGCTGATCAGCTGTAGGAGGAAGCTTATCCTGCATCCTGCAGTGTGGGCTGCACAGAGGTGCAGCAGGTGATAAATAATTTAAAATAATTTATTTTAAATAAAAATTCCATGCCTATCGTGCAGCCCATCTATCAAGCAGCCAATTGTGTCATTTACAATCTTACTTTGAAAAACTGCGATGGAGCAAGTCCACAAAATACGAACCGCAAAGTAACGAGGGGCTACTGTATTACCACTTTATTTAAATCATAAAATAAAAATGAGTGTTTAAATTTTTATTGCAACACTTTTATTCAAACTGTATTTTGCTCTGTAATGGTTGTTTTTTTCTATTTCGCACTGTGGTTCTGAAAGTGAACATTTTAAGACTCAAATTGAACGTTTTGTGAATTTTACATCAGTTTCACATATCAGCCACAAAAAGCTACAACGATAAATGAAAACACATCTACAAAGCTGAAGATAAAATTTACCATCCTACTTTGGCAACCAAAAACTTTTTTGACAATACAGTGATCCCTCACCTATCACAGTACGTTCCAGAGACCCCAGCGGTAGGTGAAACTTTGCGAAGTGGCTTTATATTTATTTTATTATTTACTGTAAATTCCATATGTTTAAGGCTTTATAAACCATCCCTACACTCCTACAAACCTTTCCCACTGTCTTCTAAACACTTCAAATCCTCTTAAACTCTTTGGTGATGGTAATGAAGATGACAACAAAAGTGATGAATGTACAGTACTACACAGCATGTACAGTACACACAATATAAAAAAATGGGTTTAAAAAACTTGCAATGCAGTGAAGATGCAAGATGTGAACTGCAACAGTGAGGGATGACTGTACTTTGTTTTATAGTGGAGCTAGGATCTACAACTGAATTGACTTACAGTATGTAGAGTTATATAGTTTATGGGTTTTCGTGCAAAGTGCAGATAGATAATGAACCAAAAATATACTAGCAAAGAAGAAAAAAAATCATAAAGCAAAAAGAAATGACAAGTTTTTTAATTGACTAAGTTGGTCACTTGCTCAATAGTTATAGTTGTACAAAATTTCCCGTGCAATATGACGTGAATAAGGCAAAACAAAAAGTCATAAAGGACAGCTTCTAAAACATCAGTCCTGTTCAGACCTAGTTCTGATAACTGTCTTTGACTGCTGTTGAATATTGTTAAATACAGGTTTGTATGCCTCAGTCTTCATTCAGATTGTCTTCACTGAAACCAACTTCAGAAGAGTCTGGACCATTTTGTCTGGTAATCTGAATGCAATCTGTCCTGAGCCAAGCTCATATAAGCAGCAGTTTTTACCTGGGTGGGGATCAGTTCAGCAGGAAACTGATCAAAGGTAATTAAACCCATTGGTTGGAATTATGAAAATGCAGCTTTTTTGAGTTTTTTTCTTCTAAAAGTTTAAATGAACTGCTTATCAGAATTATTCTCAATTACAAAAACAACAGTTTTTTTAAAGATTGTATTAATTGGAGTGAGTGAGCTTTTCTTCCGTTTGTTTCTATGTTTAAGCATTGTAAAGGATATGCAACATTTGGTGGTAGTCATGGGTTCAGAATTAAAGGCAAAGATTGGTAAGAATGAGCATCTAAGTCATCTTTATTGCCCTTTTATTTATTTTTTTATATTATGATAGCTTGTCAAGTACCATTTGGTTAAATAGCCATGTCTGAGTCCTTCATGTAAATTTTTAAAAAAAAAATTTGCAAACTGTATTACTGTCAATGCAGCTAAATAACTGACTAAAGATAGTACCAAGTGCAGATTGCACACTAGTCAATGTTTAGTCTGTTTATTATGATACACAAGAAATAGTGAATTCCTACAATAAGAGTTTACACTATATGGTATTTTTTAAAAACCTCATACAGTATGTGAATGCCTGTGATAGCAGCTTTTTGAATACTGGGGTTTTAACATTACTGTGCAAGATAAGCTGTCTCACTTTATCAGTGCTGAAGCCGATTTATTGTCCTGGGGAAAGCACTGTGTCGAGGGTACCAACGTTACCCCTCTATCAGGGGCAAGTCGAGCATGAACGAGGATGAACAGTGGTATAAATCAGTTCCGTCTTCATTTCGGTTTTTGTCTTCTGTGCACTCAGTACCTCCCACTTTCCCACTTCCCTTTCCTTCTCATTGATTAATTTACACATATCGTAAAGATTTTTCATCAAACAAAAGAAAACATTGGCAAATTATTTAAAAAATCCAGTAAGCAGCAGCCGGAATATTACTAGGTAAATTTCCGCTAGTTTACCAGTAGGGAAGGACTAGAGGTGATTTACATTTGAGTGGTCAAGCAGAAAAAAGAACCATTCAGCTATCAAGTCAACTGAAGCAGAATAAATAGCTTGTCAATCAGATATTCCAATAAAAGTGCTTTAGGCACACCTACCCATTATATTGAGTGAACATAAATCTATGGTAACGGCTTTCTCTACTCAATAGTTGTTAGTATTGGATTAAGTACAGACCCATGCATCCAGCTGACTTAAATCAATATGCATGGTCCTTGTTTTAATAGTAAAAATCCTTCCGAACCTCCACAAGAAATGCAGACTTTCCTTCCATTCTATTGTCTCTTTCCTATTGCAGTGTTTTATAAAAGCTGATATGTCTACACAATCTGTGGCTGCAGGGGCTCTGTCCAACACTCGGCTGCAGCAGGTATTTATCGATTACAATTGAGAGTCTGTGACCTCTCTCTTGCCTCGTCTCTTATAAGCCTTTCTAGTGGGGTGTGCTAAGCACACTCATATTTCTTCCCCTGGGAATCCTGGCATCACACAACCTGGCAGGACAGGATGAGTTAAGAAAGACAAGCAGACATTATCTAAAAGTCAAGTGGATCAAACGTTAACCTCAATCAGTTTTTAGCCTCAAGGCAAGTCAGTGCAGGTTCAGAATTACGACTCCACACTTAAAGCAGAAAAATGGAATTCATAAAATTCTACTACATAGACATTCAAATCCTATTGAAACGTGTTCAATATTTGGAAAATGCATCCATATAAGTAATTTTGTTGACTTTGGGTGCAAATGGATAAAAACAAGGTTTTCCACTATATAAATAAGGAAAAAAAATCCTGGCAAAAAAACATATTGCAATTTTCAACAAATGAGTCCAGTGTCAGATTTTTAGCAAGCTGGCTTACTGATTCTGGTAATGGGTAATTAACTTTAGTTAGACTTTATAGTACACGTTTTCTTTTACAGAAAATTTGCCCATGCATCCTTTATAAATGTTTGCAGTTTAAAAAAAAAATGGTTACCAACCCTGATCCTCGAGGAACACTTCTGCAAGTTTTAGTTGTTTCTCTGCTCCAACACAACTGGATCAATGGTTTAATTACTTCCTTAAGTTCAACAGAAACATTTTAATCATCCTTTCATCCAAAACAGGTATGTTGGAGCAGAGAAGCAACTAAAACAAGCAGGGTGGTGTTCCTCAGGGACCAGGGTTAGGAACCCCTGATTTAAATGATTATTTGCAGTGGGTGACAAAACTCTCCTATCAATGCAATTCAACAATAATATCCCTCATTGGACTGAGGTAATTATACAAACTCAACAACAACAACAAAAAAACTACAGTATTTTTCCTTATAAGCCAAAATATAGATTCTTATATTTTATCTCAATATTTGTCTAATAAAAAAAAAGTGATTCTTCAAACATCAAGGTGAGTCATCTAATTCCAGTCACTTAACAACCAATCAGTGCACCCCTTATTTAAATGAAACAGCAGCATTATGACTTCTGCCATTTACATTTTTATTGCTGCGATTTATTTAAAATTCCTGAAAACAAGGGTTTAAATAAGAAAAACATTGAATTACATCAGCTTTTGAGAAAAGTCTTAACTCTGCGAGGTTAGTCATGATTTTCACATCAAGTGTGTTTACATGTTCTCTCTGATCTTCATCCCTGACCTTGACTTGGTTGTCTGGGGCTGCTCTCTGGCAGGTGGCAGCTGGCAGTTGCCAGGGTCATGCTAGGATCCTGTCACTGTCGCTCCGGTCACATCATTACCAGATGAGGCAAGGTCAAAGCATCAGTAAAGTGTGACTGACCAACTACTGGGAGTATATAAGTCCAATATTCTTGTTCTACAGATTTCAGTCTTAGATGTTTTTATAGGATAATATATTAGCTTCTCTCCAATGGATCAATGTAATATTCAGAATAAAATATAACATTTTATTTCGAATAGACTAAGCTCTCTGTGTTATAAAGTAAACTAAAAAACTAAAACTAAATTAGCAAATTTTATACAAGTTTGTACAAAAACAAACTAATTAGACAGCTTGATTAAAATAATGAGTATTGTATGAGTGTATAATGAGTATTGTGGTAACGAGGTGACAGAGATTTTTAAACTTGTTTTAATGAAATTATTAAAATAACTGACATTGATCAGTATGAGCTGCTGACTCGCAGAAGGCCGTTGCCCAGACCCCGGCCTTGCATGCTCATGAAGGCTGAACCCCGATCCTGGTAGATGGGTCTGGTGCACGGAGGGTGGAAACAATTTTTAAAAACATTTTATGTAAATGTTTTTTTGTTTTTTTTACCAGTGAAGATTAAATAAATAAATAAATGGTGCTGGCTTCATCATGAAATCATGTTGTCATTTTAATGACTAGTAATTAATCTGTTAAAGTTAACTCAGCTGAAAAATTCATAAAACAATGCAAATTTATTGAATCTCTCAGGAATATTTCCCTCAAACATGTTTTAAAAAAGAGCTACAGCCTTTAGTTCAACTTTATTCTAACCCACAGATGTACAAAGAGCAAAACAAGACTTAAACTTTAAAGCAAAGCTAAAAATAATTAAAAAAATATCTGTAAACAAGAAACAAAACCACATATCTAAAATGAACAATAAACACGAGTGCAAATACATCAGATAATTCAAAAAAGGCGTTCAATACAGAACAACTGGGGCCTGATGTATCAACGGTGCGTACGCACAAAAACCTTGCGTACGCCATTTTCCACGCAAAACTCCGTATGTATCAAAACAGAACTGAACGTGGAAATGTGCGCAGCCCCACGCCAGCTCCAGGGTTGGCGTACGCACGTTTCTGTGGTTTTGGTTCCATTGGCGACACCTAGAGGTGATTCTGAGAAACTGTTCATGATGTGAAAATCATTATTGTTCACACCAAACACACATGATTAACAATTATTACATCCACATGGACGCAATTAGAATATAACTATTCTATGATTTGGTTAATTATAACATTTTGTTGCTTATGTATAAGGCACATAAAGGCATGTTGCCTGACAATATTCAAACACATTTTGTTAAAAGAGAGAGTGTATATTTTCTTAAAGGAATTGAGATGTTTGTGAAGCCTTATTTTAGTAGTAGTTTGAAGGAACGATCCACAATAATTCAGGGAATAGGATTGTGGAATGGTTTGGAAGATACTGTTAAGAATGCCAGATCACTATCTGGGGTTGGGCGCTTGGGCGTTTGTCGGCTCGGCCTGGTGGCTGCCTGGTGGGGCTCGTGCCCTCTGGTCCGGTCGGGTCTGGGCCCGAGGGGTGGGCGTCCCCGGTGCCCGAGCCTCGGTGACCGGCCCTGGGGCTACGTCGGCGCAGCGGGCTCCGGCGGGGGCCTGTGAATTTGTCGCGGGCGACACCGGGGGGTCATTGTATGTGGTCGCTGGTAGGGGTTCGTCCAGTTCTTCCCCTTGGTAGGATCTGGGGAGTGGGCTAGTGGCTCGTCCTGTTCGGGCAGTCCTGGGGACTCTGGGCTCGGGGTCCTTCCTGGGGTCTTGGGCTTTGATCGCTCCTTCGTCTGCCTCGGGCTTTGGGGGGACGGATCTCTGATGCTTCACAGTCGCTACTAAATGTTCTATTGGAGGAACCTTATACACTTATGCATGCTCACAACCACACACAAATGGATGCAGGGATGTATATATATATATATATATATATATATATATATATATATATGCAGATATGTAGATGGGTATATAAATGAATATAAAAGTATATGTATGTATACTACTGTATATATATATCTGTAGATATGTAGATGGGTATATATATAAATGAATATAAAAGTATATGTATGTATACTACTGTATATATATATTTGTAGATATGGGTATGTGTATTTATAGAATTCTACTGCAAGCTCATGAATATTATTAGTCTTTATGCATGTATGTTCCATTGTTGTGTTCTGTCATGTGCTTTGCAGGATTGTGGACGGAGGTTGGGTGTGTTTGCCTTGTGCTCTTTTGGTTGATAATTGTTGATTTGTTGCCTTACTTTCTCTTTTCTTTCTTTCTCTCTTAAAAAAAAAATATAATATATATATATATATATATATATATATATATATATATATATATATATATATATATATATA
>JBBPBX010014104.1:0-12901 GCA_038048925.1 Garcialebias charrua | reverse complement strand
TATACATACCTGTACTGTACTGTAGTATGCAGTATTTATATGGTTATATATATGCTTATCTGAATATATATGTATTATTACAGTATCTGAATATGTATAATGTGTGTGTGAATAAATTGCATCTTTGGTTGCGTCTTGCTAAACATATATTAAAGTACAGTACACTATTGTATTCCACCAAAAAATATTTAAATATGCTAAACTATACGTTCCTATACATGCAGTTTTAATAGCTGTATGCCTAAAATTTAAATATGTGACAATAGCATTACTATTCAGCGTGTTATGATTGATTAAATGCGCTGATACCATATTGTGCCAGCCAAATATATAAGGCTGAGTGGAGCGGTGGCCACCCCCAAGATGGCTGCCTGAAATCTCGTCAGCTCCAATAGGCGAGAGCGGGCCATGCGGTATCTAGTGTTCTATATATGATATCTATGGTACAACTTCTTTCTTTGGTTGCCTAGCAACATGCTGGAAAGCACTTCCTACTTTTGCCTTTCAAAATAAGAGTCATAACAAAAGACTGTGCATAATACAAAATAAGACATGTAAACTAAAACTATGGCAGTAAAACTCCCACCAAATCACTAACCTATTGTGATTTCACTTCAAACATATAACATTACAATAAAATATATTTACATTTTAGCATTTACTCTGCTTCTAACAACACAGTTTTATGAACTGGTCTATCAAGATACACTGGCTTGACAGTCCTTTTTCCATCCTTATCCAAGGTTGAGTCACTCATCAACAGCTTCACCTTTCTGATCCTTCCATCTGTGCTTAGATTACTCTTGCTAGTTTCCTCTTGTTCTTTGGAGAATTGTCCTCTTGAAGAATAACAACGTCCTTTACCTTTGCATTCCCTTTGTTTCTTTGCTAGATTTGTCTCTTTGACAAATTTTGAAGATCTAGAATCCAGGATTCCCACTCTCTGTAGAGCTGATCCGAAAGAGGCTTGTCCCATCCGACATTCTCCTGATATAACTGTTGCAGGATTTGTTTTCCTTTTAGGATGAAGGGTGCCACAAATCCCAGTGGATCATACACTGACGCCACTGTCCACAGGATTCCTCTTCTTGTCATTGGATGTTCTTTGACTGTTATTCTGAATTGAAACTCATCAGATGAAATACACCACTGAACACCAAGTGCTCTTTCCATCAGTGGCTCTCCAAGCGCTAGATCCAAATCTTTAACACTGTCAGCACACTCCTCTCTGGGCAGCGACTTCAACACATTGTCACTGTTTGATACGAACTTGTGTAATCTTAGTTTTCCTGTGTTACACAGCTCTCTTGCTTCCTTGACTAGTTTTATTGCTTCTGCATCTGATGTAACACTTACAAGTCCATCATCTACATAAAAGTTTCTTTGAATGAACTTCACTGTGGTTGGAGAGAACTTTCCCTCACCTTGTGCAGCTAGATGTTTTAAACCAAAATTGGCGCAACCAGGTGAAGAAGCTGCACCAAACAGGTGAACCTTCATGCGAAAGACTGAGGGGAGAACACTTAGATCCCCATGCTCCCACCATAGAAAGCGTAAATAATCCTGGTCTTGAGGTGTTACATGGAACTGGTGAAACATGCGCTCCACGTCACACATTACAGCCACTGAGCCCTTCCTGAACCTACAGAGTACTCCCACCAAAGCGTTTGTTAGGTCAGGCCCTGTAAGCAGGTGTTCATTTAGCGAAGTGTCTTGATATTGTGCAGAGCAGTCAAAGACTACACAGATCTTGCCGGACTTTTGAGGGTGATATACTCCATGGTGGGGAATATACCAGGCAGGGGTATTACAGAGTTCCTTCTCCGGTACTTTCTCTGCATCGTCACGTGCAATAATGTCCTCCATGAACTTTGTATAGTCTGAGTAGTACTTTTTATCCCTTATGAATCTGCGTTTGAGACTGCTTAAGCTTTGCATAGCACTTGACATGTTATTAGGAAGATTTGGTCTGTCACTTTTGAAAGGCAGGGGCATTTCATAATGCCCTTCTTGCTTTTGTTTGATTCCTTCTTGTAGCTTTCTTATGAAGCAGACATCTTCTTGTGAAATGCTCGTCTCTTCCACTGCTCTCTCTATAAAATCTGATTCAAGTGCTTTGATTACATCTGGACCTGTTACTTCTTTTATTTGTGTCTTGCAGATATAATGAACTTTATTCTTTAACTTTGTGGTTGGCTCAGTCTCTGGTATTACTTGCTTTACAGTGATGCGATGACTTACTCCAATTACATCGCTGCCTGTGTCACATGAGTCACAGTAACTTATGATGCTCCAGCCCAAATCTGTTTTCTGGGCATAAGGCTGGCTTTCTTCACCACATATGACTTCTCTGGGCATTAAGGCTTGTGTGCAGTTGTAGCCTAGTAGGAGTCCTATCTCACAGTCCAATGGTGGAGCAATGTGTCCAGTGAGATGCTCCAAATGTGGCCATGACCTTGCCGTGTCTGGAGTAGGAATATGGCTACGATTGGCAGGTATAAAATCACGTGTGTAGGCAACTGGCACAGTGAGTTTCTTTTCAGAAAACAATCCTCTTATTTGCAAAGCTTCAAGTTTTGTACATGGTACAGTTGTTTTCTTGGATGACATTGTAGACAATTTGAGCTTAACTTGGGTTTTGGCTGTGTCCAGATTGTTCGCTACTTCATCCAGAATAAAGGACGAATCACTCTGTGTGTCCAGTAGAGCGTAGGTAAGTATTTCTTTGCTTGGCTCATTTTGTGTGGATACATAGACAGGTACTATTGCAGACGTCTGTGTGTTTCTACTTTCATGAGTCACTCTGTTAGACGTACTTTCGTTAACTGTGTCTTGTGACTGTGTTACCTGTTGCTGAGTTTCCTTCCGTTCAGCTACTTCTTGTTCTTTAGGTTGTTCTTTCTTTGTCTCGTGTTTTTGTCTTTCTTCATGCAGACATGTGGGATGTTGTCTTGAGCACGTGTTGCATGTCATCCGATTGGTGCAGTTCTTGGAGAAGTGACCACTATTTAGACAGCCAAAACATAGTTTTTCACCTTGAATGAACTTGACTCTCTCAGTAACTGGTTTCTCAGTGAACTTACGACATTTGTGTAAGCTGTGTCCTGCTCTTTTACAATACACACAAGAGATCATGCTTCTTTCTGTAGAGTTAGTTGTAAATATTTTTGCTGTATCTTGCTTCTTATGAATGAGTGTAAGTTGAGGTTTTGTCTTTGGTTTGTCAAAGTCACTTTGTCTTATAGCTTGAAATGATGTAATGGGATTACATGCAATACTTGCCTCCATTGAAAGGAATGTTACAAAGTAACTGAAACGTGGGAACTGTTTGTGCTCCAGCTGGTACACTGTAGCCTTCCGGTTCCATCTGTTGCTTAACCAGTCTGGCAGTTTAGCAGCAAGTCTTTGATTCTCTATTCCATCATTGAGGATGTTCAGATTATCATTGGTAGCCATTGCAGATTGGCAGCTTTGTAAGAAATCCACAAACTTTCTTAATTCTGCACTGTCTTTACCTTGGAGCTTTGGCCATGTATGCAGCTTGTCCCTGAAGGCCTTAGCAATGACAAAAGGCTCTCCATAACGTTCATTGAGCATATTCCATGCTGCCATATAAGAGTCTTCAGAGCCAATCAGAAAATAGCCATCTAAGGCTTCTTTAACACATCCACCTACATACTTCTGTAGGAAAAATATCTTTTCTGCTGTGGGAATGTTCTTTCTCTCTATTAGAGTCTCAAAAGATGCTTTCCAATGTTTAAACTTAAGTGGATCCCCACAAAATATGGAGGGCTCTGGAATCGGTAGCCTATTAGCTGACATGGCTTCTGCTAAAACCTTTACAAGCTCACCTGTGCTCTCGTGAATGACATTTAGCTGTTGTGGTGGTTGTGTGGGTTGATTAGCAGTGTCTTTGAACTCAGTTACCTGTATGTTTGCAGGATTCGGACTGATGCTTTCTTGCTTCACTGAAAAGTAGTCTTCTTCATAAACTTGTAATTTTGCCTTTGCTGCATTGAGTTTTTTCAGAATTTCCAGTCTTTCAATTTCCTTTTTTAAGTCCTCGGCTGACTTTCTCCTTGCAGCACTTTCCGCTTGTTGTCTCTTTATCACAGCCGCCTTCTCCTTTTCTCTTTTTAACTTGCGTTCAGTTTCCTCTCTTTCTTCTAGATGGCGTTGTGACATTGCAGCAGCTTCTTGTTCTGCAATTATGCATTTGTTTTCTTCTTCTATGGTTTGCATTTTTTCTCTAAATTTCTCTTGTTCAGCCATTATCTTAAGCACGGCCTTTGTGGCTTCATACTCTGCCATAGCTTCTTGTCTTTTGGTGGAGGAGCCATTAGAAATAACTGTACTGGCCTTAAACGGATTATAAACTGAGACAGTATCTGAGCTAGAAGATGTAAATACAGAACTAGCATCAGGCCAAACAATCTCCTCCTTATTTATTCCCTCAACATAACATTGGATGTTTTGGAAAACTACCTTAGTCACTGATATGCCTTTGTCTAACTTGGAACGCACATCATGGGGTGGTCCATCTATTGCTCTGTATTGATCATAAATATCGTTAAGAGCATCTAGTTCTCTTTGCACAATGTCCATATGACCTTCAAGAATGTCAACTGGATCTCCTTTTATAACAGATTTTTTAGCAACCTTGATTAATGCCTTCCATCTGTCATAAGTACTTTCAAAGTGACGTTGCAACCCCTGTAGTTTTTCTTTATGAAATTGTCTTCCTTTTCCTGTTAATATGCGAGATCTTTCACTTCTACGCAGCTCTTTTTGCCCAATTTGCACTAAAGAGGTTTCATCTGCTTGCTGTGCTTTGGCAGCTTGTTCTGCACTGGCATCTTCTATTTCTGTGTCATTTGTTTCTGACATTTTGTTTTACTTGAGCTGTTATGGACTTTTACTTGGTGAAATGTCTTTTTAACTTGACTTAAATTATGAGCTTTGTTGCATTACTTCCCTTCTTGTTAACTTGTTGTGCTGCTGTTGTCAAGCTTCACACAGTTCCTTGTTGTTACTCCTTCCTTGTGTCACTTTCCAAACATGAACTTAAATGTCTGGCTTCTGGACGTCTTTATGAAGAAGCAGCAGTTGAACATGTGACCGTTAACATTTGCAGCCGTTGGTCTTTGGTGCAATGACGCAATGTCGCCACCAGAGGTCAGGGCATTCATGCAGCTCCGTTCCTTTTCTTTGTCATCGAGTTCGACTTTGTCATCGAGTTCGACTGTCATTTCCACCTCTTCTTTACAGCATTAATGAATTCGTTGTACTGCTAGTGTGTAGTCAGTTTTAATGTAAATCTTCTTATTACACTTCACTTTCGTTGTCACTGACACCAACACTACCGTCGAACTAAAAATACAACATAAACTTAAGTGAGACGGTGTCATGAATACAATCTTGACATAAAAATGATATAACATATAAATACCTCGCTGGCTGACCCTTCCTTTTGAGGTAGAAATGAGAGTAATAAAGAACTTCTTAAACTTAAATTACTTTTGTACAGCTACTTGCTAATATCATGTCTTCATAGCAGTACGGTACAACTTCTTTCTTTGGTTGCCTAGCAACATGCTGGAAAGCACTTCCTACTTTTGCCTTTCAAAATAAGAGTCATAACAAAAGACTGTGCATAATACAAAATAAGACATGTAAACTAAAACTATGGCAGTAAAAGACCAAGTTGTAGTTTTCCTGCAATTTTCCCACTACAAAAATCTTCTAATAAGTGGACAAACTGTTGTTGTTTTTTTTTTACCTTCAAATCATCCTAATAAATGTCCATTTTAGTGTTAATAACATTTTCATATGCAGGTAGAATGAGACTAATCACCTATTAACTACTTAAATTAACTACTTTAACAATGGAGGATTTTGTGAGTTAGGTGACAGTGAAATATAAATGGTGAAGCCTTAAAGATCCAGTAACTCCACTCAAAATATACTGCAAGTTTCCTGCCTCCATTACTTTGTAGCGTATGAACATATAGTGCAAGTTTTTTTTTTTTTCCCACATCCAACCATTATCTTGAACTTCTTCCAAAGCCGGGCTGCTTGAGCAGTGAGAAAATGCAGTGAAATGTGATAAAAGTCTGTGTATTATTTGTCCGGTATAGCAAAACAAATTCAGCATAAATTTGAATAATCTGGTCACAAGAGAGGGATGCTATTTGGAAAAAACATTTCTTAAATATGAAAAATAATTTTAAAAAAAGAAGTTTGTGATACAATATTTTAAAAGTGCTAAGTCTTATTTGTAAAGGCTAGTGAAACAATTTAGCGTTACTTTTTGTTCAGAGGTTCACATGATGTGTAGGCTGATTGTTTTGTTTTTGTTGTCACTTTTTCGGTAGGCTATTTTGTTGACGGTCCCTAAGAGAAACTGTGTTCGGGTGGTGGAGGAAAGGCCCAGAGAGGTAGTCATCTGTTCAGATTCAATGTCTTGCCTAACTAGTTTTATCAGTGGAAAATCTGACAGCCGCCCAGATCTAATCGCAGAAGTTAATTATTTGGTTTATGTAATAATGCAACAGAATATAAGTATTCAATTCACATAGGTTCCAGCACATAAAGGAATTGTTGGCAATGAAAAAGTTGATAAGTTGGCTAAAGAAGCAGTTAAAGCAAGAGAAATTGAATATGATGTCCCATTAAGTAAAGCAGAAATAAAAATAATTGTTAAAGATAAAATAAATGATATGTGGCAGGAGAGGTGGGATTTAGAGGAAAGAGGAAGACATTTACATAACATACAGAAGGAGGTACTCCTAAGTGACGATAGTAGTTTAATGACTAGGAGAGAGGAAGTATGGATTAACAGGTTGAGGATTGGGCACACTACATTAAATAGTGGTCTAAAGATAATAGGAAAACATCCATCAGGTGACTGCTCTAATTGTGGGGAACTGGAAGGAGTGGAACATGTGTTGATTTATTGTAAGAAATATAATAAAGAGAGGAAGGCACTGGAAAGGGTAATGGGGAGTTCAGTGACAATGGTTACTCTATTGAAGAAAGATCAGTCACAGGATGTAACTAAAGCACTTGTTAAATATTTGAAAGTTACAAAATTAGCTGAAAGGATTTATTTATTTATTTTTTATTTTTTTAATTTATTTTTAATTTTATTTTTTTTATTGAAAGTACATAGACTCTTGAATTACATCTCCGTCCGGTTGATGGCGGTAATACACAAAGTTTGTAAACTGCCAGAAAACACCATCGAAGAAGAAGAAGTAGAAGAGCCTTGAGCCTGTGTTCAGGAGGAGCCTGTGTTCAGGAGGAGTGTATTATATTATATCTATGGGAGGAAGCACGTGGACATCTGGCACGAAGACACCGCTGAATCCACGGAGCGAATGTGTTGAAGATCCAACCTAGAAGTAACTTCACCGAGGTGTAAAACCGTGGAGACAGCGGGTCCAACAGAATGGAGGAAGCTGTGGAGAAATATCGAGTCTTTTTGAAGGAATAATCTCAGATTACGAAGAGGAACTGTCGAGTTGGAGACAAAATGAGTTCAGGTTTGTTGTTTTCATTCAGCATCAGACGATGTTAGCTAGCTGTGGTTTCTAGGTAGTTAATGGATTTAATTTCTTAACAAGAACTTGTAATTCTGTTGTCTGTTTTTGCAGCTTAGCATGCTAACAGAAGCTATAGCGCTAACGTAGCCAAAATCTAGGAACTAAAATATTAGATCAAGACGCGGGAGGTTGTTTTAATCTTAATAATACTGTACCCAGTTTGGACATGTTCTATTCAAACTACAGTAGTCATCAAGGATAAAACAACAGTTTTACACACTTAGCAGCGAAGATAGTTAAGACTATGTCTAAATTCAGGGCCTGTATGCTTCGAAGGCCTCATTTCAGGTTCGCAGAGTTGCCAGATCTCGCGACAGAAACATGAAAACATGTCCAAGCCCAACTGGCAACCCATCCCATTGTGTTAAACAAAGGCCGTTTTTAAACAGTTTAAACATACATTTATTATGGGATTACATATAACCAGCAAAATTATGCTTAACACTTTGAAGAATATATCCACGCTAAAAAATAAAAATACATTTAGCATATTTATACAGCTGGCTTCTTGTCATTGTCATGCATACAAATTAAAAAATAAAGTAACACTGCAGCCATCTGTGCCTAATCGAATGCATTTTTTGATATCCAGTCCAATGCTCTGTAGAAAACTGGTCAGGGTAGAGGCAATAGCCTCGGCTGTTTCACCATCCAAGTTAACCATTCCCAAAAAGGTTGACACAGTCTTATTTAAGTTAATAGTAAAATAGCAGATCACCAAACACAGCTGCTTGACAGATGTGATATCTGTGCTTTCATCAATTACAAGAGAATACTGAGCATCTCCAATATCACGCATCAGGTCTTTGAACATGCATGGGGCTATTGCATGATTTATTAATGCAGTCGTTTTGTTCTGTGTATTTTCATCTCATTGTCAGTTCAAGTGGATCCAATGAGTTCTCCAAGATGGTCCACAGCACTGAATGATGTGTGACAGGCTACGTAGGTGGCTTTTTTTTTAAGCTCATTTCTTTGTTTAGTCTCATTCTGTTTTGGGGCAGTGAAACTAGGGCTGAATGATTTTGAAAAATAATCTAATTGCGATTTTTTTTTCTATAAATTGCGATTGCGATTTAAAATGTGATTATTTTTTTTAATACCTTCTCAAGTATTTTTCAACAAACAGAAGCAATAAATCAATCTGTTTTGCAATGTCAGATTTATTTAAAGCAGAGATTACAATAAAGCAAGCAAATGTATGACTTCTTTTCACCATTTCTATTTTTTCTTGTTTCATAAACATAATAGTAAACAAGTTAAGTGAACTTCCTAACTACTGTCTGAACTTCACATGCCAATTAATAAATATGAAAAATTTGATATAAAAAAATTAAACTTACTGCTTTTCAGCCAGTAACATCATAAAAACTAAAGTGCAAAAAACAAAGAGAATCTGCTTTAACCAACTCATTCTGGGATTTCAAACTCAGTGAACACAAAATAAACTTGTACTGTATCTGTTCTTATTAAATGCTTTAGATGTAAAAAACAAAAACCTCTTGGAACAATAATGTAAACATTATACAGGTAGTCCCCGAATTACGAGCGCTCTGATCTGCGAGGTCCCAGACTTACGAGCTGCGAATTTTTGGAAAAAACGAAAAAAATACTGAGTTTTCATGTGTTTTTTCACTACAGTTAGCAAGTTAAGCATATAAACACACGTTTCCGATCATTTTTATGCACTCAAAAGTAGTTTTTAGATGAAAATAGAGTGTTTTTAGGTGCGCTGGCGAAATTTACGAGCGGACTTCCGGGTTGAATTTTTGGAAAAAACGAAAAAAATACTGAGTTTTCATGTGTTTTTTCACTACAGTTAGCAAGTTAAGCATATAAACACACGTTTCCGATCATTTTTATGCACTCAAAAGTAGTTTTTAGATGAAAATAGAGTGTTTTTAGGTGCGCTGGCGAAATTTACGAGCGGACTTCCGGGTTGAATTTTTGGAAAAAACGAAAAAAATACTGAGTTTTCATGTGTTTTTTCACTACAGTTAGCAAGTTAAGCATATAAACACACGTTTCCGATCATTTTTATGCACTCAAAAGTAGTTTTTAGATGAAAATAGAGTGTTTTTAGGTGCGCTGGCGAAATTTACGAGCGGACTTCCGGGTTTACGAGAGAAATGGCGGCCGTTCCAAATTACGAGATTTCCGGTTTACGAGCGCCCCCTTGTGACGGATCTCGCTCGTAAATCGGGGAATACCTGTAGTCAGTCAGTAACAGCAGGATGCAGAGCCTTGTGAACAGACTCCAACACCTCAAAATCCTGCCAGGTTGGGATATGGGAGTGTGCATAACGGTCACCTGACAGCACCTGAGAAATGGCTTTGAGCTGCTCTAGCACCCTGGCAATCATTTCTTTGGATCCCCATCTTGTTGGACATTCAGGGCCAGTTTACACGGCGCATATTACTTTCTCTTTGCAACTTTGCTTATCGCCTACACGACGCTGCTGGCCCCCCTCTTTCACTCCGATACTTTTCTGATCCTGCTCTCAAGGTGGAACTTTTTCGCTGACCGCTGATGAAGAGGTCCCGCTTGGTGTCAAATTTGTCGACTCTTATCCAAAATCCAGCTTTAACTTATTGTTAACTTGTTGTTAGCTCAACTTTTAGCACAAAAGAAAGTAGCAGACTGCCAGCAGAGTGAGGCAGCACGCATGCGCAGTGGGTGAAGGTTCAGTAGCACGCATGCGCAGTGGGTATAAGGGGGGGCATGAGGGAGGGGGGAGATTCGAGCAGATCCGTGTCAACGCAAAACTTTTAAACTAAGGGCCAGTTTACACGGCGCGTATTTTGAGTGTAACCGCTCCTTTCTCTTTGCGACTTTGCTTATCGCCTACACGACGCTGCTGGCCCCCCTCGATGACACCGATACTTTTCTGACCCTGCTCTCAAGGTGGAAGTTTTTCGCTGACCCCCCGCTGATAATGTAAACATCTCCCGTGGAGCTTTTGTGTCAACCACATGCGCGCAGCCCGCATGCGCGTGGACAGTCTGACATTTCACGTGTCACGTTGCAAAATATAACAGTTTAACAATAATAAACAGTATTTATGTTGGCGTGGGAGATGTAAATTTATCTGAACTACAGTATCTATCTGGACTCGTTACATTTTTTAAACAGTGCGTAACGTGCTGTGAAAATGAAGACACCAGGTTTATTATTTATTTATTTATTTATTCAGCACCAAAGTTTAAACACAAACACTGAGAATTAAACTGAACACACTATTAAAACACGTGAACCGAACTGTAACTACGTTAATGAACTGGACTCTTGCTGTGTTTTCATCTGGACCCATCAGAACCGCGCCGAACCGTCTGCCTGCTGGAGCGACAGCTTCTCCACCTGGCAGAAATAAATAAATAAATAAATAAAAACTCAGTTGTTGTGTGATCAAAGTAAACACAAGCAAACATTATATTAAGAACGTTGATTTACCTGCTGTAAGTCAGCTGCATCACGGAGTAAAGTCCGGTTCTGGTCCACAGTCCACTCAGCGGTTCTGGTCCACAGTCTCAGCGTCTAGTGTGCAGCTTGTTAGATGAAGCGGGTCCCACTGACTCAAATCTGTTGACTCTTGTCCAAATTCCAGCTTTAACTTGTTGTTAACTTGTTGACAACAACTTGTAGTTAGCTGATTTTAGCCAGAGAGGAAAGCAGACAGGCAGCTGTTTACCTCAGGCAGCGCATGCGTAGTAGTGAAGGTTCCAAAAATCACAGCGCCATCTAAAGGCCCAGCATGGTAACTACAGTGAAATCATGAGGACGGGGGTTGGAGGGGGAGAGAGTCGTATCCACAGAATTCGACAGTGTCAACGCAAAACTTTTCACCTAATTAACATACCCAAAACATCCGTTTCCCCCACACAGTGTCCGTGTAAACAGGGCCTAATTAACATGCCCATAAGTTCCGTTTCCCACACACAAGCCGTTTACGCATTTGCCGGCCCTCCCCGGTCCCGCTCGTCTCTGGTTGGCCCAGAGCCAGCTCTGGCCCGCCCTCGTTGATTGCGCACTGTCCGGAGAGCAAGCCTTGAAGTGGGTGGGGTATTCACTTGACGTGGGTGGGCAGTTCTTACCGAAAAGCTCAGAATGCGAATTTTTGGAAAAAACGAAATAAATACTGAGTTTTCATGTGTTTTTTCACTACAGTTAGCAAGTTAAGCATATAAACACACGTTTCCGATCATTTTTATGCACTCAAAAGTAGTTTTTAGATGAAAATAGAGTGTTTTTAGGTGCGCTGGCGAAATTTACGAGCGGACTTCCGGGTTGCGAATTTTTGGAAAAAACGAAATAAATACTGAGTTTTCATGTGTTTTTTCACTACAGTTAGCAAGTTAAGCATATAAACACACGTTTCCGATCATTTTTATGCACTCAAAAGTAGTTTTTAGATGAAAATAGAGTGTTTTTAGGTGCGCTGGCGAAATTTACGAGCGGACTTCCGGGTTGCGAATTTTTGGAAAAAACGAAATAAATACTGAGTTTTCATGTGTTTTTTCACTACAGTTAGCAAGTTAAGCATATAAACACACGTTTCCGATCATTTTTATGCACTCAAAAGTAGTTTTTAGATGAAAATAGAGTGTTTTTAGGTGCGCTGGCGAAATTTACGAGCGGACTTCCGGGTTGCGAATTTTTGGAAAAAACGAAATAAATACTGAGTTTTCATGTGTTTTTTCACTACAGTTAGCAAGTTAAGCATATAAACACACGTTTCCGATCATTTTTATGCACTCAAAAGTAGTTTTTAGATGAAAATAGAGTGTTTTTAGGTGCGCTGGCGAAATCGCAGTTGATGACTCAACACGCAGCTAGTCACGCCCTCTGGTCTCGCCCCTACACGAAGCAGTCCAGCCCCTGCTGCAAACAACGAATCAAATGTGAGCAGTAAATGACGTGAAACTGGGCCCGGAGAACTGAGCCCGATTGGAACCACGGAGGAGATGGTTCCATGACGAGGGCGGAGTCGGGGAAAAAAAGGAAAATGCGAACATGCAGAACCCGGGTTAGAAGCAGGGAGGAGCCAGGGAGAGCCGGGGAGGGCCGGCAAATGCGTAAACGGCTACAGTGTCCGTGTAAACAGGGCCTCAGTGATGAGGCTGTGTTCAGGAAGATTGAGCTCCCTCTGTGCTTCAGTCATTGCTGCCTTCTTCTTCGAACTGTGGGAGAAGTGCTCCACCAGCTTCTCGCTCTTGACACTCTGTTATCCTTTAGTGCATGTCCTGTAATACAAAATAAAAAATAAATACACACATTCACATCCTCCACTCTCACTCAC
>JBBPBX010014103.1:0-51409 GCA_038048925.1 Garcialebias charrua | reverse complement strand
ATGAATGGACACGTCTGAGGCAGGAAACGTAGCCTTATATGGTGTTTTGAGGGGTGGGAATTATGTAAATAACCTCTCCGCGTGCACGCGCAAGTGGTTAGAACACGTGGGATTCATCATATTTACGCAACTCATTTACACACTTTTTCTGAGGATAGAAGAGTTTGTTGAATCTGACGTGGCATGTTCGTACGAACGCTTCGTACGAACAAAAGTAAGAGAAATTTAGGATAAAAATACGAACATGTTCTTGCATGAGGCCCAATAAGTACAAACAATATGTACACACAATAATCACACACAATAAGTACCCACAATAATGACACACAATAAGTACACACAATAAGTACACACAATAAGTACACAGTGTGTGTGTGCCTCCTCCAGATGTGCACAGTGGTGCTTGTCTTTCCCTGGACACTTTTGTTCAGCGTGTTCAACTGACTCGTCTTCTCCACCATGAAGTGACACTTGTCCAGATATTCTGGATATCCCAGACCTTCATATTTCGTTATTTAGAAAATATTTTGGGTTTAAAAAAATCACGCACCATAATTATTCTTGACAATAGGTTATTCTGTTTGAATTAGAATTATAATTTTAAGTTTAATTTGTCTGGTGTGTCGCGCAGGCTTCAGTGAGTCGTGCGCTCCCCTTGGTCATCAAAGCCGCTCCTCATATTAACACCCAGGTACATAAAATTCCCATACACCGCCGCAGAACAAGTAGAAATTAAGACTGATTTTCATGCTATTGCTGCCATCGGAGCAATAGACTGTACGGATCAAAGCACCTTCACCTGACGCATTCCCATTCCTCAATCGGAAGCAATACCACTCCATAAATGTCCAAATTATATCTGATTCGAAATATAACCTGCAGAATGTGGTTGCGCGATGGCCTGGAGGAGCGCGCATGACTCATTTGTGCTGCAAAACATGTTGGCACGCGTCTTGCGCATCATGGCATTTATTTACCATCCATCTCGGTAACGCAGACTTGACCTCCTCCTGTCCGTGCTGCAGCGAGACGTTTTTTTGAAGCCATCTTCAGATCAAACCATTTATTCTTGATTTCTGATACTGTACGACCCACGGGAGACACAACATGCACTATATTAATATGAAGTTAACTGTAGTTTCGAGACATTTTAAAATGCTTTGTTCAAAAACACATCCGACACTTGCGGGGGGTGGGGGGGGGTAGCGGTGCGCCACAGCTCTTCTGAATAAGTGAAACTATAATGTAACACAGTTGTTTACACTAAAATTAAAAATATTTGACCATCCGACACTTGCGGGGGGTGGGGGTAGCAGTGCGCCACAGCTCTTCTGAATAAGTGAAACTATAATGTAACACAGTTGTTTACACTAAAATTAAAAATATTTGACCATCCGACACTTGCGGGGGGGTGGGGGGTAGCGGTGCGCCACAGCTCTTCTGAATAAGTGAAACTATAATGTAACACAGTTGTTTACACTAAAATTAAAAATATTTGACCATCCGACACTTGCGGGGGGGGGGGGTAGCGGTGCGCCACAGCTCTTCTGAATAAGTGAAACTATAATGTAACACAGTTGTTTACACTAAAATTAAAAATATTTGACCATCCGACACTTGCGGGGGGGGGGGTAGCGGTGCGCCACAGCGCGACTGAGAGCAGAACTTCAATCTCCGAACGCGTAGAGTTCTTCTTTTTACTTCTTGATTTTGAATGAATGGACACGTCTGAGGCAGGAAACGTAGCCTTATATGGTGTTTTGAGGGGTGGGAATTATGTAAATAACCTCTCCGCGTGCACGCGCAGGTGGTTAGAACAGGTGGGATTCATCATATTTACGCAACTCATTTACACACTTTTTCTGAGGATAGAAGAGTTTGTTGAATCTGACGTGGCATGTTCGTACGAACGCTTCGTACGAACAAAAGTAAGAGAAATTTAGGATAAAAATACGAACATGTTCTTGCATGAGGCCCAATAAGTACAAACAATATGTACACACAATAATCACACACAATAAGTACCCACAATAATGACACACAATAAGTACACACAATAAGTACACACAATAAGTACACAGTGTGTGTGTGCCTCCTCCAGATGTGCACAGTGGTGCTTGTCTTTCCCTGGACACTTTTGTTCAGCGTGTTCAACTGACTCGTCTTCTCCACCATGAAGTGACACTTGTCCAGATATTCTGGATATCCCAGACCTTTGCTTTGGTAAATGGTAAATGGAGCTTATTTATCTAGCGCTTTCCAGCCCCCTGTGAGGAGCCCCAAAGCGCTTTACAATACCAGCCATCCACCCATTCATTCAGACATTCATACACCGGTAGTGGTAGCCTGCCTTGCAAGGCGCCATCCAGACCTACCGGGAGCAACTCAGGGTTAAGTGTCTTGCTCAGGGACACAACGACACATGGTGGGCAGATGCGGGATTCGAACCTCCAACCTTCCGATCAGGGGTCGACTGCCATTACCACTACACCACGGCCGCCCCTTTCCAACAAGGTCTTCACATGGTCCAGACCTTTGTTTTCCAACAAGGTCTTCACATGGTCCAGACCTTTGCTTTCCAACAAGGTCTTCACATGGTCCAGACCTTTGCTTTCCAACAAGGTCTTCACATGGTCCAGACCTTTGTTTTCCAACAAGGTCTTCACATGGTCCAGACCTTTGCTTTCCAACAAGGTCTTCACATGGTCCAGACCTTTGCTTTCCAACAAGGTCTTCACATGGTCCAGACCTTTGCTTTCCAACAAGGTCTTCACATGGTCCAGACCTTTGCTTTCCAACAAGGTCTTCACATGGTCCAGACCTTTGCTTTCCAACAAGGTCTTCACATGGTCCAGACCTTTGCTTTCCAACAAGGTCTTCACATGGTCCAGACCTTTGCTTTCCAACAAGGTCTTCACATGGTCCAGACCTTTGCTTTCCAACAAGGTCTTCACATGGTCCAGACCTTTGCTTTCCAACAAGGTCTTCACATGGTCCAGACCTTTGCTTTCCAACAAGGTCTTCACATGGTCCAGACCTTTGCTTTCCAACAAGGTCTTCACATGGTCCAGACCTTTGCTTTCCAACAAGGTCTTCACATGGTCCAGACCTTTGCTTTCCAACAAGGTCTTCACATGGTCCAGACCTTTGCTTTCCAACAAGGTCTTCACATGGTCCAGACCTTTGCTTTCCAACAAGGTCTTCACATGGTCCAGACCTTTGCTTTCCAACAAGGTCTTCACATGGTCCAGACCTTTGCTTTCCAACAAGGTCTTCACATGGTCCAGACCTTTGCTTTCCAACAAGGTCTTCACATGGTCCAGACCTTTGCTTTCCAACAAGGTCTTCACATGGTCCAGACCTTTGCTTTCCAACAAGGTCTTCACATGGTCCAGACCTTTGTTTTCCAACAAGGTCTTCACATGGTCCAGACCTTTGCTTTCCAACAAGGTCTTCACATGGTCCAGACCTTTGCTTTCCAACAAGGTCTTCACATGGTCCAGACCTTTGCTTTCCAACAAGGTCTTCACATGGTCCAGACCTTTGCTTTCCAACAAGGTCTTCACATGGTCCAGACCTTTGCTTTCCAACAAGGTCTTCACATGGTCCAGACCTTTGCTTTCCAACAAGGTCTTCACATGGTCCAGACCTTTGCTTTCCAACAAGGTCTTCACATGGTCCAGACCTTTGTTTTCCAACAAGGTCTTCACATGGTCCAGACCTTTGCTTTCCAACAAGGTCTTCACATGGTCCAGACCTTTGCTTTCCAACAAGGTCTTCACATGGTCCAGACCTTTGCTTTCCAACAAGGTCTTCACATGGTCCAGACCTTTGCTTTCCAACAAGGTCTTCACATGGTCCAGACCTTTGCTTTCCAACAAGGTCTTCACATGGTCCAGACCTTTGCTTTCCAACAAGGTCTTCACATGGTCCAGACCTTTGCTTTCCAACAAGGTCTTCACATGGTCCAGACCTTTGCTTTCCAACAAGGTCTTCACATGGTCCAGACCTTTGTTTTCCAACAAGGTCTTCACATGGTCCAGACCTTTGTTTTCCAACAAGGTCTTCACATGGTCCAGACCTTTGCTTTCCAACAAGGTCTTCACATGGTCCAGACCTTTGCTTTCCAACAAGGTCTTCACATGGTCCAGACCTTTGCTTTCCAACAAGGTCTTCACATGGTCCAGACCTTTGCTTTCCAACAAGGTCTTCACATGGTCCAGACCTTTGCTTTCCAACAAGGTCTTCACATGGTCCAGACCTTTGTTTTCCAACAAGGTCTTCACATGGTCCAGACCTTTGTTTTCCAACAAGGTCTTCACATGGTCCAGACCTTTGTTTTCCAACAAGGTCTTCACATGGTCCAGACCTTTGTTTTCCAACAAGGTCTTCACATGGTCCAGACCTTTGTTTTCCAACAAGGTCTTCACATGGTCCAGACCTTTGCTTTCCAACAAGGTCTTCACATGGTCCAGACCTTTGCTTTCCAACAAGGTCTTCACATGGTCCAGACCTTTGCTTTCCAACAAGGTCTTCACATGGTCCAGACCTTTGTTTTCCAACAAGGTCTTCACATGGTCCAGACCTTTGTTTTCCAACAAGGTCTTCACATGGTCCAGACCTTTGTTTTCCAACAAGGTCTTCACATGGTCCAGACCTTTGCTTTCCAACAAGGTCTTCACATGGTCCAGACCTTTGTTTTCCAACAAGGTCTTCACATGGTCCAGACCTTTGTTTTCCAACAAGGTCTTCACATGGTCCAGACCTTTGCTTTCCAACAAGGTCTTCACATGGTCCAGACCTTTGTTTTACAACAAGGTCTTCACATGGTCCAGACCTTTGTTTTCCAACAAGGTCTTCACATGGTCCAGACCTTTGCTTTACAACAAGGTCTTCACATGGTCCAGACCTTTGTTTTACAACAAGGTCTTCACATGGTCCAGACCTTTGCTTTCCAACAAGGTCTTCACATGGTCCAGACCTTTGCTTTCCAACAAGGTCTTCACATGGTCCAGACCTTTGCTTTCCAACAAGGTCTTCACATGGTCCAGACCTTTGCTTTCCAACAAGGTCTTCACATGGTCCAGACCTTTGCTTTCCAACAAGGTCTTCACATGGTCCAGACCTTTGTTTTCCAACAAGGTCTTCACATGGTCCAGACCTTTGCTTTCCAACAAGGTCTTCACATGGTCCAGACCTTTGCTTTCCAACAAGGTCTTCACATGGTCCAGACCTTTGCTTTCCAACAAGGTCTTCACATGGTCCAGACCTTTGCTTTCCAACAAGGTCTTCACATGGTCCAGACAGCAGGAGACCCCAACTTGCACTGGGATGTGAGGGATGTGCACGTGGCTGTGACACATGTTTGTGTTGACAAATGATTGAAACATCTGGAGAACTTGATGTTGACAAATGATTGAAACATCTGGAGAACTTGTTATTGACAAATGATTGAAACATCTGGAGAACTTGTTATTGACAAATGATTGAAACATCTGGAGAACTTGATGTTAAAGTTTCACCTGGACCTTCAAGATCAAGTGAATAAATCAATAGAAGTGAAATGAATGAAAAGGTGATGAAGAGCCACTAGAAGAAGATGAAGAGCTGCAGATGTTTGACCCCGGGGTCACATGGTCCAGCAGCTGCTCAGACACTTCATTGATCTTCTGTCATGACTAATAGTTGTTGTTGCAGCACAAACACAAGTGTTGCTTTGAAAGCAGCAACGTGTTGCTGTGATGTTGCTCTCCTCTCTCCACACCTCCTGTGTGTTGTGTGTGAAACATGTTCACACAACAACTAACTGAGCTAACTAACTAACTAACAACAACATAACGGTGCTTCTTCCAGCTATTTAACAGTTAAAAATGGTGTACCACAAGGCTCAGTTTTAGGACCAACTCTCTTTACAATCTACATAGCTAATGTAGGTCACTGCATCCCTGATGCATCCTTACATTTCTATGCTGATGATACAGTTGTTTATTGCCGAGCTAAAACAGTAGCTAAGGCTTTCCAGTTACTGCAATCCGCTTTTGACATCATCCAGTCAGATTTGTTCCGTCTCAAACTTGTCCTAAATGCTGATAAAACAAAAGGGATGTTTTTTTCAAATAGGAAGGCGGTTCCAGCAGATCCTCCTCTGATTTTATCTTCAAATGGTGTCCCTATTGAGTTTGTTGATTCCTATAAATATCTGGGTATCCTGATCGATTCACATCTCTCTTTTAAACTCCACGTGGAAAACCTAGTGAAGAAACTGAAAGTTAAACTGGGTTTCTTTTTCAGAAACAGATCATGTCTAACACTGAATGTTAGGAAACGCCTTGTATCTGTGACTTTCCTTCCCTCCATTGATTACGGTGACATTCTCTACATGAATGCTCCTACAAGCACCCTGCGGATGTTGGATGTGGTCTATCATGGTGCACTAAGATTCATAACTGGTTGTGATTATCGTACCCACCACTGCACCCTGTATTCACTGGTTAACTGGACATCATTAACCTCACGCAGACTCTTCCACTGGTACATTTTCATCTTTAAATCACTTCTTGGTCTGCTGCCCTCATACATCTCCTCCTACATGTCTTTGCGTGAGTGCAGCTACAGCGTGCGCTCTCAGGACATGATTACCTGCAGTGTTCCGTCAGTGAGGACTGAACTTGGAAAAAGGGCCTTCTCCTACTCTGCTCCTGCTTCCTGGAATATCTTACAAAAAGATCTGAAGCTCTCGACCTTGACTTCTCTAAATGGTTTTCAGAATCTGTTGGAATCCTGGCAAAAACCAATGCAGATTTGTTCCTGTCTTTGATTTTATACGTCTACCTTATAATGTTTTGCTAGTTTTTTGATACTTTGTTAAAAAAAAAAGAAAAAAAAAAATCTTTTGTTTTTTTCTCTCTTTTTGTTTTCTATTGTTTATTGTTTGTTTGTTTATTGTTTAATGAAATTCTATCACTGCTGTTCATTGTTCTTTAGTTTTAGCAGGTCGCTTTCGTAAATGAGCCCATGAGGTTCAAAAGATTTACCTGACTAAATAAAGGTTGAATGAATGAATGAATGAAAACTGTGGCTGCTTCACATCTGCCTTCACATCTGCTCTGGAGCTCATTTACAGCTCAGTGCTGCCACCTGCTGGATACACTCACAAACCACATGCAGGAACATCTGCAAACATCTGGCTTCACCATCCAGCTGATGTTCATCTCTGCACTCTGAGTTCACATTTCACTCTTTTGATCCATCAGCATCATTTTTAGGACTTCTTCTCATTTGCTCATGTTCCATCACATGACCTGTCTGAGGACTTTCCTTTCACTCACACATGGACAAAACATGATCACCCTTTCATTAATGTCCACTTATGCCCATTTTCCACTGTGACGGCATGGATCAGGTCAGTTTGGGTCAGCTCAGATCAGCTTGTGTGTCATCTCCTTTCCATTTACACTTCTGGACCGGTTATGTAGGCAGTGTCCAGAATCCAACTCGCCTTAACACCTGGTGGTAGTTACCCTTTTGTCTTACTTCATCCTAGAACCAAAACATTTGTAACGTAATAACAGTTGAGCAGATTCTGCAGAAGATAATGGATGGATGGATGGATGGATGATGGATGGATGGATGGATGGCCTGCACAGAGAAGGAGACCATCAAACAGCATGAGTGCTCAGTTCAGTTGAACACCTGCATGTTGCTTCAGATCAGCTGTTCAAATCTCTGCAGGTTCTAATAAAAGGTTCATCAGGACTTTCAGATGAATCTTTCTGTTCAGTTCCTGAGACGACTTCTGTTGTGACTTGGAGCTATTTAAATAAACTGAACTGAATTAAATCTCTGATGAACCAGATTCTACAAAAACATCTATTTTTGTTCCCTCATCATTTGATGTATTTTCACTCATTGTTCTACTTTTATTTTTCAATTTAGATGTTGATTTGTTTCTTTTACACAGATTATTTTATTTTAGTGATTTAAATTGTAATTGTTGTTTTGTGATTTGAACATCTGTGGGTTAGAATAAAGTTGAAACAAAGGCTGCAGCTCTTCTTTAAACATGTTTGAGGGAAATGATGCTGAGATCCAATAATTTAGTCTTTTTATGATTTTTCAGCTGAGTTCACTTTAATTAACAGATTATTTAATAAAGTCAAAGTGAAAACATGATGAATAAATAAAGATTTTTTTATACATAAAATATTTATAAAAACCATCCCGTCCTCCAGAATTGGAATCTGTTCTTTGTGAGCATCACAGCAGCTTCAACAGGTCTGCAGCTCGTATGATCCTCCACAGAGAGAAAAGCCCCTCAGAGACTCTGAGAGGAGAAGAAGAAGAATGTTGAGTCATCATCACCTCTGAGAGGAGAAGAAGAAGAATGTTGAGTCATCATCACCTCTGAGAGGAGAAGAAGAAGAATGTTGAGTCATCATCACCTCTGAGAGGAGAAGAAGAAGAATGTTGAGTCATCATCACCTCTGAGAGGAGAAGAAGAAGAATGTTGAGTCATCATCACCTCTGAGAGGAGAAGAAGAAGAATGTTGAGTCATCATCACCTCTGAGAGGAGAAGAAGAAGAATGTTGAGTCATCATCACCTCTGAGAGGAGAAGAAGAAGAATGTTGAGTCATCATCACCTCTGAGAGGAGAAGAAGAAGAATGTTGAGTCATCATCACCTCTGAGAGGAGAAGAAGAAGAATGTTGAGTCATCATCACCTCTGAGAGGAGAAGAAGAAGAATGTTGAGTCATCATCACCTCTGAGAGGAGAAGAAGAAGAATGTTGAGTCATCATCACCTCTGAGAGGAGAAGAAGAAGAATGTTGAGTCATCATCACCTCATTCATCTTTCAGTCCTCGTTCTTCTGCTGTCGACACAAAATGGAGTCAGAACCAAGTGAAACTCTTTCACTTTCATGTCTCCTCCTCTGTGTTTGTTCAGGAAATCAACGTGCAGTGTGTGTGTGTGTGTGTGTGTGTGTGTGTGTTGCTGCTCTTTCCTCTTCCTCTCTAACAGACAGCTGTGGCAGCTCTACACATCTGGATGAGTGGTGTCTGGTACCAGCCTCCAGTCCTCATACTTGTCCTCATGACTCCATTACTGAAGAGCTGTGGTGGAACAAACTGGTTGTCAGACGATCAGGTGTGGACGTCATGAAGTTTATGACAAAGTTTGGAGAAGAGCCAACAAGTGGCAGCAGGTCAACACGTCATCAAGAACAGAACTTCTTCACGTCTCTTTGCCTCGTCTGAGTCTCTGACTCGCTCTGACTTCCTGAAATGAAAAGGTTTGTAGAAAACTCTTCAGGGGCCTTCACCTCGTCCTGCTGCTTTCAGAATCGAACCAGCAGCTGCACACAGGAGGTCAACACTTCTCCAGGAGTCCCACAGGGAATACTCTCTGTGTGTACCATTTCATTCAAAGGTCTGGAACAGAATAAAAGACGAGCTCTCCACTGTCTCCTGACTGTTAGTCCCATGAAGAATGATTATAACACGAGGAAGCATCATGGAAACATTTCACATCGTTCACAACAACAGTAAAGAAGCAGAAAAGTTATAAAGTCTATTTTAATAAAGTCAAATAATAGAGCGTGCTGCATTTATACACATCCCTCAACAAGACCAACGCCACTTTGATGTTTGGTGACGTCATCTCCCCGTCCACTTTGTCCTTAAATGAGGACAAATAATAAAAAATGTCCATAGTTCAGAGACATTTGAAGATAAACGCAGGTGATGATGAGACAGCTGTTTCCTGTTCTTTATAAAACTAAAGTCATAGTTTAATGTTTAAGTACTAACTCATTCACTTCTCAGTATCAGTACTCAGTATCAGCAAGTACCCAAACTGAAGTACTTGTACTCAGTCTGAAAGAACTAGTATGGGGACACCTGTACTCTGGATCATCAGTCCATTCAAGTCCCACACAAGGCTCCCATTGTGTGACCCATCCAGATGTTTGACTAACACAAACACACATTTAACAACAGCTGCAGCTGGAATCAAAGGACTTCCAGAATCCTGAAAGATGAAAACTGATTCTGTCTGTTGCTCCATCAGAACATCTGGAACCTGTTTTGATCATGTGACCACAGCTGGAGGTCAGAAATCCCATTTCTGTGTGTTTCATGTGTTCAACATGAAGAGAAACCATGTTAATGTGTGAACGCTGAGTCAGCATTCACAACATTGTTGGATGTTTTTTTATCTTCTGTCACTTTGTTACAATCTGTTTCTGCAGACTTGATGCTGTTTTAGTCGTTCATCATCAAACTGATGATCTCATTCAGAGCTGACGGATGATTTTTGATCTTTGTAACTTTCATCCTTTTCAAATTATTAAACTTTATTTACAAACATTTTCTATAAAGAAAAACATTAAAGCTCCACTGACATCATCTTTTAACTTTCCATAAAATGGCACAACATATATATATATATATATATATATTAAGATTGACCTCTGATCGTTTTTGCTAAAACAATGTTAAATTAATTAAAATTCCTCTCAAAAATAGTGTAAAATTAGCGCCTTTTTTTTACATGATAAATACTATTTTCCCGTCGCGCGATTATGACGTCAGACACAGACGAAGATGCAAACGCATCCGTCCGATTTAGCCATTTATAACTTTATGTTTCAGAGAAGCCAAAGTTATTTCGAGTAAACAGCAGGTTATAATTTTTTTTCAGTTCTTGGCATAAACCAACACAGACATGTTCCCGTTTTTAGTGTTTTACATGCTTTATATTAGTAGCTGTATTATGATGCGAAGCCACGGAGCTCCCAGGCGGGAGCTGAAACAGCTGCCGTAATCAGAGCGCACAACCCGGCATGAAAAAGAAAAACACACCGCTGGCTGAAGCCCTGAGCTCGATGGAATGTCCGGCGTAAAACTAACTTGACCGCGGTTTAATGTGACGCAGATGTGTTTATATAGCTCTGCTCTGCAAACATTGAACGTTGTTGTCTTGCGGTGTTGAGTGTAAAATATTTCCGTGACACAACGCACATGTTACGATGAAAAGTCGGCTAGCTGCTAGCATGCACTCACCAGTGTTGTCCGAATCGATCTTGCCACAGGAACAAGCGTCCAAGCTCCATGTAAACAATCCATCTTGCAACAGGAACAAGCGTCCAGCTCCATGTAAACAATCCATAAACAAACGACCCGCTCTTTCAAAACGATGCCAAAACAAACCCAACAGAGTACTCAGTCAGCCCCTCACGCTTGTAGCTGCCTGCAAACTATGAACTGGATTTCCTGAATGTGAGGCGGGTCTTGTTACTCTGGGTTCATGAGACACGCCTCCGTTCAGGAAATCCATTCCATAGTTTGAAGCCAACGTGCATCATGGGTTGGATCGATACGTAAACAAGGCTGGTATCGGTATGTGCCATGAGCATTGGTTCCGCTTCTGCTCGGAGGGCGGGCCAGGGTCCATCTTACACGGGCCCGTGAGTAGAACCGCCACAGACTTTGGCTTCTCTGAAGACAAACCGCTAAAATATAACGTTTTAAATGGCTAAATTGGACGGATGCCTTTGCATCTTCGTCCATTGTATCAATGTGCGCAGTTGACGGAGTCTGTGTCTGACGTCATAATCGCGCGACGGGAAAATCCATATTTATCATGTGAAAAATAGGCGCTAATTTTAAACTATTTTTGAGAGGAATTTTAATTAATTTAACATTGTTTTGGCAAAAACGATCAGAGGTCAATCTTAATATATATATATGTTGTGCCATTTTATGAAAGTTAAAAGATGATGTCAGTGGAGCTTTAAGATCTCTTAATAACTTTTAAAAACACTTTTTAAATCTGCTTCAGTTTGTCTTCTCTATTTTATTCTTCTTGTGCTACTTTAAGCTTTTAGCTGTTGTTTAGCTTTTTTCAGTCGTTTTTATGCTACATTTACCTTCTAGCTAGCCTTTTGCAACTTTAGCTACCATTTTATTTCTTTAGCTTTTGGCTAGCACTTTGCTTATATTTACTTCTAGCTATCATTTTGTTATTTTAGGCTTTTGCTTTATTTAGCTTTTAGCTAGCCTTCTGCTACATTTAGCAATCTCTATGCTACTTTCACCTTTTAGCTAAAGTTTAGCTACTTCTAACTTTTAGCAAGTGATTCTCTTCTTTAACTTTTAACTAGTGTTCATCTTTTTTATCTTTTAGCTCATGTTGGGCAGCACGGTGGCACAACTGGTAGAGCTGCTGCCTCTCAGCGAGAAGGTTGCCGGTTCAAATCCCGGTCCGGGGCCTTTCTGGGTGGAGTTTGCATGTTCTCCCCGTGCATGCGTGGGTTTCCTCCGGGTACTCCGGTTTCCTCCCACAGACCAAAAAACATGCTTGTTAGGCTGATTGGTGACTCTAAATTGACCCTAGGTGTGAGTGTGAGAGTGGATGGTTGTTTGGTGTGAGTGAGACAGGTCCCTCTTGTAAATGAGTCCCCGTGACTCAACGAGGCTAGCCTGTATAAATAAAGGTTGAATGAATGAATGTGTATCAGCTTCAGCTTGTTCGGCTGGTTTCAGCAGACTCTTTCAGCTCAGCGTTCAGTTTCACAAACGAGAATTATTTTTACAAACTGATCCTGACGCTGCAGAGAAAAGCAGCTGAAGAAAATGCATCGATGGATCCAAACTACATGTACTCTGTCATGAGCTCAGAAGAGGAACATGAAGCTGAACTACATTTCCCATTAGCGTTAGCTCCAGCAGCTGCTGCCTCATGGGAGATGTAGTTGTTGAAGGCTCAGTGAAGCTTTGTGGTGGATGTTTCCTGAAATGAGGAGGTGTTCAGATGGTGTGGACAGAAAGTGACAGGAACATGTTGAAGCTTTAAAAATCATCTCAACATGAACTGTGTGACAGACTTTTAGAACAGAGGCTGAGTTCAGGACTTCAGCAGGAACTCTGCAAACACCTGAACTTCTCCACACGTCTCACTGAAGCACGTGGACTTCTTGTGAGTCAAGTGTTGGTCAGTTCAGAGAAACATCTTCCTGGATGTTCTTCTTCTTCTCTCCTCTTCATGTTTGTGGGGATTTAAGGGCCGTTAGAAGCTCCTGCAGCTGAGTGGAACATCTGGACCTGAGATGTGGAGCAGGTTCTGTGGACAGAACTCAGCAGAACCAACGTTTGAGAGGCTGCACTCAGAGTGGGAGGAGCCTCTGAAGAACGTTGCTGAGCTTCAAACAGACACAGAGTCCAGGAGAGAATTAGTTTCTACTTCCTGAACGTTTCTCCACTGCAGCCAGATGTTGGTCAGCTGAACATCTGCAGAAACAGGAGACATGTTTGTCCTCTCCTGTTCACTTCAGCTGTTCTGATGCTGGACACAATTAAAGGCCTGGCAGTCCTTGAAATAATGCATGGCCCGCCACCTTTCATCTTTCTTTTAGACTAAGATCAGATCAAGTTTGAGTCAAACCTGTAAAATAACAATTATTAATTTATTTACATTGTTTCATTCCACCTCTTCACCAGTTTGTTGGTAATTCACCAATACCTGTAGTTGTTGTTTGTAACCACTGTGTTGTGTAACAGGGTTGTTGTTTAATGAATTTGATCAAAATGCACCATATTTATAATGTTTTTCTTGTTTTTCAGAAAAGTTTATCTAGTAGTTATTAGATATGTTTATTTTAATCTTTGTGGAAACGGTTTGACCTCTCTGATGATCGTGACATCTGTAGGCAGTATCGTATGATATACTGTATGCACAAGCTACAGTAATACTCTGATCAGAAAGGTTGGTATGTGTTCATCCTCTGCGAAGATTGCTCTTTTTAAAGCTTTTTGTACCTCGCTATACACTCACTGCTCATCTGTGGCGAAGATACAAAAAAAGTAGCCTGCAGAAACTTTATGTGGCATACAATGATGGCATGAGGCTGCTCCTCAAAGTGCCTAGATGGAGCAGTGCTAGCCAGATGTTTGTACATATACAGTAATGCTGTTCCCACATGTACATGCTGCTGTGCTCAGGAATCTTATGTATAAATGCATGTGTAGATTATCTGTGTCATGCAATAATATAATCTTGTAAATCCTGCTCTTAGTGCAGTGAGATTTTCTTCAAGATTGTGGAATCATTGGCATTTATTTATTTATTTATCATTTATTTGTGACTGAGTAAATTATTTGTCTTTTATTACTTTATTTTATTTGTTTTTTATAGATTTTCATGTGCTTTTTTATGTGTATTTTTATGGACCTTTTTTGTGTCTGAAATAAACTTTTTGATTGATTGACTGATTGATTGATTGTTTAGTATGGAAGCGGTTGTGAGACGTAATGAAAACTAAAATGGTTTAGCAGGAATGCTTTTTCATTTCAAAGTCAAGCTGCCTTTTTTGAGTCATAAATAAAATTTAAAATGAATAAACCAAACTGCATTTTCATTTTCTTCTTCGAGACTGCTCAATTTGTAACTTAATTAAAATGATAAGTAAAATAACATTTAACATTTAATTTTCAATATATGTCTTTGTAAAAAGTGGCCAAAATTCATTTTGAAATGTCAATTTTGAAAATTAAAATGAAATAGCAGAAATGCTTTTTCATTTCAAAGTCAAGCTGCCTTTTTTGAGTCAGAAATAAAATTAAGATTAAATCATTTTCATTTTCTTATTCAACCATACCTACACAAATAAACATACATACATACACATGTACTGTATATATATTCACATACACAGCTACATATCTACTACATGTGCATCCCAGCATCTATTTGTGTGTGGTTGAGAACATGCATAAGTGTATAAGGCTTCTCTAATAGAACATTTAATAGTGACTGTGAAGCAGCTGGAAAAGGGTAGCGTGCCCTCTCCGGGTCGGGGAGGAGGTCCTTACCCAAGTGGAGGAGTTTAAGTATCTCGGGATCTTGTTCACGAATGAGGGAAAACTGGAGCGTGAGATCGATAGGCGGATAGGTGCAGCGTCCGCAGTGAAGCGGGCGCTGTACCGGTCTGTCGTGGTGAAGAGAGAGCTGAGTCAAAAGGCAAAGCTCTCAATTTACCGATCGATCTACGTTCCCACCCTCATCTATGGTCATGAGCTTTGGGTTATGACCGAAAGAACAAGATCTCGGATACAAGCGGCTGAAATGAGTTTTCTCCGCAGGGTGGCTGGACTCTCCCTTAGAGATAGGGTGAGAAGCTCAGTCATCCGGGAGGGACTCGGAGTAGAGCCGCTGCTTCTCCACATCGAGAGGAGCCAGTTGAGGTGGCTCGGGCATCTGGTTAGGATGCCTCCTGGACGCCTCCCTGGTGAGGTGTTCCGGGCATGTCCCACCGGGAGGAGACCCAGAGGAAGACCCAGGACACGCTGGAGGGACTATGTTTCTCGGCTGGCCTGGGAACGCCTTGGGATTCCCCCAGAGGAGCTGCTCCAAGTGGCTGGGGAGAGGGAAGTCTGGGCCTCCCTACTTAGGCTGCTACCCCCGCGACCCGACCCCGGATAAGCGGAAGAAAATGGATGGATGGATGGATGTGAAGCAGCAGAGACCCGACCCCCAAGACCCAAGGTAGACAAAGGGGGGACCAGAGCCCAAGACCCCAAGAGTGACCCCGAGCACAGAGCCCCCAGGCCAAGGCCCAACAGGACCGGAGGACCCAAGCCCCACCAGGCAGTCACCAGGCCGAGCCGACACATGCCAAAGCATCCAGCTCCAGACATTGAGGGCCCCAAGCGCGCCAGCAGGCAAAGGCACACCCACCAGAGGGCCGTATGGCAGGGGCGCAACACCAAGTACCTCCAGCTGTATCAAAGAGGGGGCAGTCTAAGTCCCAGCCTGACAAATACCCAGTCATACACAGACACAATCACACAATCCCACCCTCATCCTCACACTTACTCACTCAAAGACATACAATAACAACACATTCCATTCATGCTCCCGATATGCACTCTATACCCCCCAGGTCCAAGACATGTACCTGCCCCCATAAGGGGTAGCCCATGCCCAAACCCAGGAGCTAGACCCATTCATTCTGGGGCGGAGAGGAGCCGACCTCCGAAACCCAGCCCAAGCCACGCCCAGCTGACAAGGCAACCCGCGCCACGTAGAGGGCACGCCCTCGACCACCCACACACACCGCCAACAACCAAGCGCACGCCCCCCAGCCGACAGCCTGCCAGGCCCCGGCAGCCACCCCGACCAGCGGGCCAACCACGGCACCTAGGGGCCAAGCTCAGGAAGTCCAAACAGCCCCAGGTAGGGTGCAACGCCAGCCCCGCCCCGGCAACCCCCCCATGCCCCGAACCCCGCCCATAGTCCAGGCCAACATCCGACAGCCTGCCCTGCCTCTCGGACTCCACCCCGTGGCGGCAGCCAGGGAACCGGGGAGGTGAAAAACGTAAAAAAAGAAAGGGGAGATTAAGACCCCGACACACACACCCCCACCCTCAGGTGTGCTGTTGATGTGTGTTGTTGTAAGTGCAATTTTTTTCATTCAACCTTTATTTAGGCAGTTTAATCTCACTGAGCATCGAGGACTCATTTACAAGAGAGACCTGGCTACAAACTAAGGAATGATGACAACAGCAACAGTAGATTTTCCTTGAACAATCAACAATAGACAAACATAAGAGAGAAATACAGATTTGTTTTTTTTACAAGTTAAAACAAAGATGTCAAAGTAGCAAAACAGACAGGTTGTAAGGCAAATGTAGAAAATCAAAAACAGGAACAAATCTGCATTGGTTCTTGCCAGGATTCCAACAGATTCTTAAAGCCATTTAGAGAAGTCAAGGTCGAGAGCTTCAGATCTTTTTGTAAGATATTCCAGGAAGCAGGAGAAGGCCCTTTTGCCAAGTTCAGTTCTCACTGACGGAACACTGCAGGTAATCATGTCCTGAGAGAGCGCACGCTGTAGCTGCACTCACGCAGAGACATGTAGGAGGAGATGTATGAAGGCAGCAGACCAAGAAGTGATTTAAAGATGAAAATGTACCAGTGGAAGAGTCTGTGTGAGGTTAATGATGTCCAGTTAACCAGTGAATACAGGGTGCAGTGGTGGGTACGATAATCACAGCCAGTTATGAATCTTAGTGCACCATGATAGACAACATCCAACATCTGCAGGGTGCTTGTAGGAGCATTCATGTAGAGAATGTCACCGTAATCAATGGAGGGAAGGAAAGTCACAGATACAAAGTGTTTCCTAGCATTCAATGTTAGACATGATCTGTTTCTGAAAAAGAAACCCAGTTTAGCTTTCAGTTTCTTTACTAGGTTTTCCACGTGGAGTTTAAAAGAGAGATGTGAATCGACCAGGATACCCAAATATTTATAGGAATCAACAAACTCAATAGGGACACCATTTGAGGATAAAATCAGAGGAAGAACTGCTGGGACCGACTTCCTATTTGAAAAAAAGCATCCCTTTGGTTTTATCAGCATTTAGGACAAGTAAGTTTAATAAATTTGATCAAAATGCACCGTCTTTAATATATTTCTTGTTTTTCAGAAAAGTTTATCTAGTAGTTATTAATAGAAATGTTTCTTTTAATCTTTGGGGAAACTGTTTAGATCCTTTTTTCCATGTAATCCAGGTTCCGTTTTTTTGTGTAGTGACGACGTCCCCTGGTGGTGGAGTAGCTGATCTAATTTTATTTGTTTTAATGAGCTATCTCAAAACTCCTTGCAAGCATGTAAAAGTGTTTATATTTCATCACAAATCCACCCTCATTATTTATGTATACTGTATTTGTTTGTTTTTTTGGTTCCTCGAATTGCATTTTATTTTGGTGGAGCAGCTTTTATTTTCTTGCTTCCTGTTTGTACGTCATATCCTGTGTAGATGTATTCCTTCCCGGAGCTCCTTTTCCGCCGAGCAGCGCCCAGGAAGTGTTTTGAGCTGTCTCCTGTTTTGTGTTAAAATATTCAAAAATGTTCCAAAACAAGTCTGTTCAATTAACTCACAAGTGCTATATGTTGTTCTTTAACTTTTTTATGTTTAGCGCAGCATTGAACTGGGTATTTAATCCCCATGATAGTGACATTTATCAAGCTTTCTGTGCCAACATGTTTTTTTTCTTTGTTCTTTCGGTTGGTTAAGGTGTGTGTGTGTGTGGGGGGGGGAACACAAGAACTGCTGTGCTGAGAGTGTTTTTGTTCTAAACAGGAATAAACCAATGCAGACCTGATCCCAGTGTGATGACTTCTATTTCCTAAACTGCTACATTCAGTCCCAACCATCAACTGCACCTTTTAGGTTTGTGTCTTTATTCTTTCTCTCGAGTGAGTTTGTTACAAGTTAGTAGCAGTTTTCTGGAAGATAAAGGAGTTAGCTTCTTACTCTCTGTGCTGATCCAAAACAAACAAAGAGTGAACGACTCAAGTGAACCTGGTTATTTTAGTGACTTAATTAGATCAGTGTTTTTCAACCTTTTTTGAGCCAAGGCACAGTGTTTTCATTAGCTGTGTTTCCATCCATTTTCATTTCGATTTTTGAGCTAATTTTTGAAATCTCGCAAATATGTAAATACAAATTAATGCGAAGCAGAAGTGTTTCCATCTGCTGGCTTGAAGCGCATCTACCAAGCCACGCACAGCGTCATTACGTCAGACGTCAGCGTCATTACGTCAGACGTCAGCACTGCGCATGTCTACAGTAAACAACCACAGATAATATATACACTAGATAAGACATCCCCGCTGTTGGCCAATGGAGACCGACATCGTCAGACGGCGGCCATCTTGGCACAGACAGAACGCCCACTCTTAACATGAATGTGAATGGTGCATTTACTATTAAAATAACCATAACTTGCTTAATTTTCAACCGATTTTAAAACGGTTTGGTTTGTTATAAATGTGAGAGATGTTGTTATAATATGGTATACTTAAGATGGACGTTCACATGAAAATAACGTTATGTAGACACTGTATTGCACTAGCAATATACACAATAAGATTATATTTACATCTATTTCTAAATACATGTTTATTTCCAGCGAAATTAACTGACATATGTTACAATGCTAATAAATATTTAATACTATTTCATCATAAATAGTATTATTATTAGTGGTATGAAAATAATTTATGCCAATTTTTTCCCTACACATGCAAATATTATGTAATATTAAATACATTATTACACAAACCTTGGTCAATATGTCTAGTTTATTTTATTTAGATACATGAAAGATTTAATAATAGGGAAATATAAATAAACAAATAAACAAACAAAAATAAACATCTGATAGTGTGACAAGACTATGTGAGGCAACAGTACTCAAGACAAAAAATGTCAGAGATATATTTGCAGATGAATTTTTTTCCTGGTGTATTTGCAGTAAAACAATTTTTCATATGAAATAGTAAAGGTTAAAAATAATTGTAAACTAACTTTGTTACTAATTAACCTGGTTATGCTGATTCAACCACATGGAGCAGCTCCTCTGGGGGAATCCCAAGGCGTGGTTGGGGAGAGGGAAGTCTGGGCCTCCCTACTTAGGCTGCTACCCCCGCGACCCGACCCCGGATAAGCGGACGAAAATGGATGGATGGATGGATGCTGATTCAAAGGAGACTGCATTTCTTCCATACTCACAAGTTGTCTTATTTGTGACTCATATGTGACTCAAGTCCAAGTCATGACTTTTAAGCTCACATCTCTTTTTGGAGCTAATGCCCTTTAAAAAGGAACCTAGTAAAATTAAGGTTACATTTCTTTTTTAGGACTATCATCTCATTATTTGACCATCATTTTCCCCCAGCTTTTTAATATTATATGATGAATGTTAGCACTACAGGTAATAGGTCAAATCTAGTATAAGTCAACCTCTACCTGAAATGTACACAAGTGTGTTTTCCACAAGACCATCGAAGCGGGTGGGAAGGTAGCTGTGATCATGTATAAGAGCAGGAATGTCAGCAAACGGTGATGGAAGATCTTCTTCTACAGAGGACATATCTACAGCTGACAGGTTTGTTGATGTGTCAATGTGGTAGAACTGGTCAGCAGAGGACATTGGTTCAACTGGTAGGGACTCTGTCTCATCCTGTGCGGTCACATTGCCTTTTATGCTTGGTTTAACACCACACCGGGCCATCAGCTTTCTGAAAATGTTCTTGAACTGGCTGGCACTAGGGTTGTTATTCCATCCACCTTAAAATAGACACAAGATATATAACACTATATTACATATTCACAGATTCACCGAAAATTAAAAAGTGTTGGAACAACACCATCTTTTAAACTGACAGTCTGCCCTGTCCGATCAAAGTCCTCAGACCTGAAGTGATCACTGCAGAGCAGTGTCCTGTCCAGGGCAACAAAACCCTCTCTTCTCAGGGCAACTTCCCACTGCCGCCTCCTCTCTCTGGTTTTGGGAAACCTTAAAAACATGAAGAAGCTGGTCATTATTTTCCACACTTCCTTTCTTTACCTTTGAATTATAGTAATGACAAGTATACACATATATCATACTTTTGGTGTGCTTGCATTTACTTTTGGTACAATAAAACAGCTATTAAAAATGGTATCAAAAAGAAACACTGAATCATAATTTATATAAAGATACATATACAAGCCTTATACCATACCATACCATTTTATTTATAGAGCACTTAAAACAACAACAAGGTCAACCAAAGTGCTGTAAATATATATTATGTCATTATTATGTAAATATATATTATGTATAATATTATGTCAATAATATTATCTCACATAGTCCCACTTTTCATGTGTAGCATGACCTGTAATGTGCACTGATCCAAAATATAACTATGATTATTCTAATTAAAGTAATAATACTGTCACAGAGTCTTACTGGTGAAATGTGATCCCATGGTTTCTTGTTTTGATGTTACGTCTATTGGAGCATCCATAGGCTGCACAAAAGTCAGGCATCTTGTCAAAGAGTATTTCTGTAAAACACAAAGCAGTAATTAGTGTTGAACATACCAAACCGCTTGGAAATCATGTGCAGCTTTAGTTCAGTTAAAAACAAAGAGCTCCTAGTGATCTAAGAATGCTGGGGAAATATTTGGAATACTAGCTAGCCCTTAATCAAAGGCTCTGGTTAATAGTCTGCTAATAAATACAGTGTGAGTGTGACACCCAACTATAAATATGAAACATGAATAAATCGTTTTAAAAAAGACGAAACTGCTGTCTGATTACCAAAAAATCATAGCCACGTTAATAACGTTTTTTTTTAAATAAACCGTTTGTAAATCCGTCAAGATTACAGCGAGTTAAGTGTGTTTTTGTTTGTGTAAATCCCTCACCTCCATACGGTTTCCACAGCTGCAGCTAATGTTGCTGTCTGTGGCAAGATGGCTGCCGCTTGACGACGCCGGAGACTCCGCCTCAGCTTATCTAGTGTATATATATCTATGTAAACAACTGCGGTAAAGTGAGCCGCCTCTCGGCTCCGTGAGCCCTCACTGGCGTGTTTGTGCACGTTTATAAGATCTACTACGGTAACGCCCCTGTGAAGGAGAGACAGCAGGCGCAATTCGTGGCAGTGGCAGCTGCCGCGACCTGCCACCGGAAGTGCCGCGACTGCCACCGGAAGTGCCGCGAAGGCTGCCGCGAAGACTGCCACGGCCACCGGGGCTGCCACGAAGGCTGCCACGGCCACCGGGGCTGCCGCGAAGACTGCCACGGCCACCGGGGCTGCCGCGAAGACTGCCACGAAGGCTGCCACGGCCGCGAAGGTTGCCACGGCCACCGAATCTCAAAGTGCCACGAAGGTTGCCACAGGGTGCCACCGGAACTGTCTTCCACAGACCACAAGGTGCCACTAGCTGTCACAGACTTTGTCAGATCATCTTCCACAGCAATTTTGTGCAAAACTATTGCCATTTTGTGTAAAAAAAAAAAAAAAAAAAAATTAATTAATTAATTAATTAATTAATTAAATAAATAAATAAATGCTTCATCTTTATTGTATGTCCTTCAAAAATGACCTTCTGACGATGATGATTATATTATTTAATAAACACAGAACAACCTGTAATAGTGCATTTAGGAAACATGTCTAAAATAGTGCTTTGTGTGTAGGATGACTAAAAAAATACATATTTCTTTTTTTAAATTACAGTTAAAATTACTTATTGGTGTGCCACAGACTGCCACCAGATGCCACCACTACTGTCACCTGCCACGTCACGTGCCACCACTACTGTCACCTGCCACGTCACGTGCCACCACTACTGGCACCTGCCACGTCACGTGCCACCACTACTGTCACCTGCCACGTCACGTGCCACCACTACTGTCACCTGCCACGTCACGTGCCACCACTACTGTCACCTGCCACGTCACGTGCCACCACTACTGGCACCTGCCACGTCACCTGCCACCACTACTGTCACCTGCCACGTCACGTGCCACCACTACTGTCACCTGCCACGTCACGTGCCACCACTACTGTCACCTGCCACGTCACGTGCCACCACTACTGTCACCTGCCACGTCACGTGCCACCACTACTGGCACCTGCCACGTCACGTGCCACCACTACTGGCACCTGCCACGTCACGTGCCACCACTACTGGCACCTGCCACGTCACGTGCCACCACTACTGTCACCTGCCACGTCACGTGCCACCACTACTGGCACCTGCCACGTCACGTGCCACCACTACTGTCACCTGCCACGTCACCTGCCACCACTACTGGCACCTGCCACGTCACCTGCCACCACTACTGGCACCTGCCACGTCACGTGCCACCACTACTGTCACCTGCCACGTCACGTGCCACCACTACTGGCACCTGCCACGTCACCTGCCACCACTACTGTCACCTGCCACGTCACGTGCCACCACTACTGGCACCTGCCACGTCACGTGCCACCACTACTGTCACCTGCCACGTCACGTGCCACCACTACTGTCACCTGCCACGTCACGTGCCACCACTACTGGCACCTGCCACGTCACCTGCCACCACTACTGTCACCTGCCACGTCACGTGCCACCACTACTGGCACCTGCCACGTCACGTGCCACCACTACTCTCACCTGCCACTGATCATAGGTGTCATTCCCATGCCACAAGATGGCCAGAGTGTTGCAGAGCTGCCACGGGTGCTGCCAGTTTTGGGGGATGCCGTTGCAACATTTTGTAAGACGTGCTACTTATATTGCCTGTAATAATATATTTATTTGGCACATTAACCATGTGAGACATTTAATATTTTTTCGTAAAAGTACTACATGTATGGCAGCTAACATAGATTATAGTTAATTTCATTACATAAATTAATTTTTTTCTGTAAACATAAAACTTATACAGTAATTATTAGTTTCTGTTTACACATTTTACATAGTAATAACACTGCATTGTAAAAGAAGTGTTCATCTTTTAGTTCACACTGTTGTGTATTTTTCTTGATTTAATTTTTAGTTTTTTTCTTTGAGTCCCAGTTGCTCCAGACCATCATGGGGAACAAAGAGGTGGAAAAGCAATTTCTTTATGTTAGTTTCAGTTAAGTTTTTGTTGTGTTCTCCCCTACATTTCTATGTGTTTTGGGGGCTGATCAGCTATTATTTAAGTTTCCATTTGTGTCCTTTATGTAAGTCTGTATGTTTGTGTTCTCAGTCTGAATAAAGTATTGTTACCCTGACCTCTTGAAATTTGCCCCATTTTGTGACTTCTTTATGTACCCAAAATTGTGTATTGAGGTTAAGTAACAAAATATTATATTTGAAACCAAACCTGTGCCTGACTGTCCTTTTACTGCATGGTCCATCACACTGTGCACATCCCTCCTCGCTCTATTTCAGATAGAAATAGGCTCCAGCAATAAAAACAAACAGTGAATTTGGTTGCAATGTCTTTATTTACAAAGGCTACTCAAATCTAGCAAACACCTTCATGTTCCTGTCATCACAAATTTCTCTGCAGAACTTTTCATGGTCCTCCTTCATTTTGAAAATAAAAGAGAATTGTTCTGCTGGAGAACTTTCATTCATTTCCTCAGTCCAGCTGTTGAGGGCCTGGAGAGCTTCTTCCTTGTCTTGATCATCATAATCAAGGACAGCAGGAAGTGTAACCTGGCCAACAAATATTTGGTTTTTGCACCATTCTGCCGCAGCATGGCTGTCTCTCAAGATTGAGCTTCCCTGCAGAAAAATATGTTGATTAATATGTTTATTATGTGAATACTGTTACCTGTAAATATTACACCTTGGCAATTCAATCTATTTTAAGATATACTTTTAAATTACATTATAAATGTGTCAATGCAATTCCTGTGTCCTTTAACCTGGGTTTCAAAACCATGTGCACTAAAATACCTATGCAAATTTTTGAAGTGTTTTTGTAGCAAGTGTCTGATTATAATTTTTGACCTTTTCTGGTGTTGTTTCTTCTTGTTTTTCTTTTTGTTCTTCTTCTACTTTGTCTCTGTTAATAAAATAAAGAAATGCATAAATAGACAGTCTTGCAATCTAGCATGCCCGTGGTATCTTTGGGACAACACTAATGTTATTTACCTAAAAATTTCCATGACTCTGTCCTGAAGAACAATTTCCGCTTGGTAGCGGCAAAGATTGCCTCTTCTTTGCAGCCACTGGATCACAACCTAGAATGCATTTCAAGAACACCTGTTGTAAAATTACTAATTGCATGGTATTTATATGTTGAACTACCATACAATAAAATATACTGTGGTGGATACTCCTACAACCACACCAAGATATTATTTTATTTCTCAGTAAATCTCAGTTTGAAATGACAACATAACTTAAGCAAAATTAACTGTAGAGAAAATGTTTTTATGCTTTAAATTTTGTTTTTTTGTCATGTACACTTACATATTTGAATTTTTTAATTTTTTTAAATTAATTTTATTTCATGCTGACAAGAGGGCAGTTGAAGTTTGAAGTTAATGGACAACACTTTCACAACAACACAGAAGGGGAAAGGAGTGGACTTTGATAAAATGTACAAATTTTTTAAGGTGTCCTCTCTTTCATTTTCACATTTTTATTAAAAAAATTAGTTTTTCAGTATTTTTTACTGTTTTGGTTTATTGGAATGTTACATTGCCATTGATTATTTCATATTACTGTACTCCACGCCTCTAGTCACCTTATTTTTGGCATCAGGTCAGATTGTGTTCTGTAAAATTTTAGTTAAGCACAAAAAGTTAATGTGTGAAATGCCAATATCAGAGTAGAATGTTACGCTTGTCCAAAAATATAATTTTTACAAGTCTTTATGAAACAGATTAATTGTTGTCAGTGTTTTCTCCATCACAAACACAGTAGCTTATAAATGTTACTGTGTTTTTTAATGTGATCGGGAATGATCACCAAGCCCAATCACATTTACAAACATAAAAATCTTATTAATGTAGAATTCTGTCATTTGTCAAGGCATTGATTTTAGACAAGACATTAAAGATGTGCAGACAGCCGGTATGAGGCTCACCTCTGGCAGAAGCACTTCTGTGATCATGTGTTGGTCAACACCTTCATTCCCGGTAACGTCCAGGATGTTTTGAAGTCGCTTGATGAGATTGTCTGTCTGTAAAAAATGAGAGGCTGTTGGATCAGTCTGTCAGTTTAATGTTACCATTTCTCTACTAACCTGAATGTGCCAGTAGTGGTGGCACGTGACGTGGCAGGTGACATGGCAGGGAACGTGGCAGGTGCCAGTAGTGGTGGCAGGGAACGTGGCAGGTGCCAGTAGTGGTGGCAGGGAACGTGGCAGGTGCCAGTAGTGGTGGCAGGTGACGTGGCAGGTGACATGGCAGGTGACAGTAGTGGTGGCAGTGACGTGGCAGGTGACAGTAGTGGTGGCAGGTGACGTGGCAGGTGACATGGCAGGTGACAGTAGTGGTGGCAGGTGACGTGGCAGGTGACAGTGGCAGGTGACAGTAGTGGTGGCAGGTGACATGGCAGGTGACAGTAGTGGTGGCAGGTGACAGTAGTGGTGGCAGGTGACGTGGCAGGTGACAGTAGTGGTGGCAGGTGACGTGGCAGGTGACATGGCAGGTGACAGTAGTGGTGGCAGGTGACATGGCAGGTGACAGTAGTGGTGGCACCTGTGGCATCTGGTGGCAGTCTGTGGCACACCAATAAGTAATTTTAACTGTAATTTAAAAAAAGAAATATGTATTTTTTTAGTCATCCTACACACAAAGCACTATTTTAGACATGTTTCCTAAATGCACTATTACAGGTTGTTCTGTGTTTATTAAATAATATAATCATCATCGTCAGAAGGTCATTTTTGAAGGACATACAATAAAGATGAAGCATTTATTTATTTATTTAATTAATTAATTAATTATTTTTTTTTTTTTTTTTTTTTTTTTACACAAAACGGCAATAGTTTTGCACAAAATTGCTGTGGAAGATGATCTGACAAAGTCTGTGACAGCTAGTGGCACCTTGTGGTCTGTGGAAGACAGTTCCGGTGGCACCCTGTGGCAACCTTCGTGGCACTTTGAGATTCGGTGGCCGTGGCAACCTTCGCGGCCGTGGCAGCCTTCGTGGCAGTCTTCGCGGCAGCCCCGGTGGCCGTGGCAGTCTTCGCGGCAGCCCCGGTGGCCGTGGCAGCCCCGGTGGCCGCGGCAGCCTTCGCGGCACTCTTCGCGGCACTTCCGGTGGCAGTCGCGGCACTTCCGGTGGCAGGTCGCGGCAGCTGCCACTGCCACGAATTGCGCTCGGCCCTGCTGCTGTGAAGCGCTGCTTGTGGCTTTTCAAAATAAAAGCTGAAAATAAACGTTGTCAATAGATGAAAAATACATGAATAAAAGCTGTTTATAGTAGAAAATAATTAAATTAAATCTGAAGCTGTTATATTTTCCCCCCAAAATAAATAAATATAGTAGAAAATAATTAAATTAAATCTGAAGCTGTTATATTTCCCCCCAAAATAAATAAATAAAAGCTGTATTCAAATAAAAGTGTATTCATTATGTGAGGATGTCAATTCCCCCACCCCCATAAAAATAAAACTGCTTGATACTTTGCTCCCCCCGTGTGCACCCCCTCCCCCCGTGTTGCTCATTAAGTTGAATGAATGCCTTCCAAAGTTGCACAGTTCAGTTTGTATTTTATTTACTGAGTTTAAACCACTTTACTTCCAAAACAAACCACCTCTGAAAAATTTTCTAATTTGGCATACTGTGAGAAAACAATTACACATGCAGAATTTCACTTTCAAAGTTGAACATAGTTCATTGCATTAAAGGAGCTGTATGTAACTTTTCTAACAATATATTTTTAACATATTTCTTCACTCTGTCACTACCTCCTGACATACATGTACTGATTTTAGACCAGTAATCTCTGAAAAAAAACTATTGTCCCCTTGCTTCTCTAAAAGCTATTGTAAAAATCCACAGTGACCCACCGTTAACCAGCCAATAAAAACAGAGTTTTCAACCAGCCAATAAAAACAGAGCTTGAATTTGAATCAGCCAATTAAAACAGAGCTTGAATTTGAATTCCAGCAGAGCAAGGGGTGGGGGAGGGACCAGAAACGTGTCTCTGTTCATAATTTTCCTAAGTTCCAGCGTGTTCCAGAAATTGCTGAACCTTTAATCAAAAGTTACTGACATGACATTATTGATTAACAGCTCTATTTAAGGACCACTCTGACTTCAGGTTGACTCTACAAGAACCCAAGATGTTGCTCAACAACTTTGAGCAACATCTGATTTTGACTTTCAAGATAAATCAGCTCCAAAGTTGGACAGTTCATTGTAATAAACAAGAGTTGCTGACTTTATTGCTGGATAAGGGTTAGATTTCACGCACCACTCTCACTTCAGGTTGACTCTAGAGGACCCCCGGATGTTGCTCACCAACTTTCAGCAACATCAAATGTGGACTTTCAAAATAAAGCACCTCCAAAGTTGGACAGAGTTCATAGGAATAAACAAGAGTTGCTGACCTTTTTGCTAGATAAGGGTTAGATTTCACACACCACTCTCACTTCAGGTTGACTCTAGAGGACAACCGGATGTTGCTCACCAACTTTCAGCAACATCAAATGTGGACTTTCAAAATAAAGCACCTACAAAGTTGGACAGAGTTCATAGGAATAAACAAGAGTTGCTGACCTTTTTTCTAGATAAGGGTTAGATTTCACGCACCACTCTCACTTCAGGTTGACTCTAGAGGACAACCGGATGTTGCTCACCAACTTTCAGCAACATCAAATGTGGACTTTCAAAATAAAGCACCTACAAAGTTGGACAGTGTTCATAGGAATAAACAAGAGTTGCTGACCTTTTTGCTAGATAAGGGTTAGATTTCACACACCACTCTCACTTCAGGTTGACTCTAGAGGACCCTATGATGTTGCTCACCAACTTTCAGCAACATCAAATGTGGACTTTCAAAATAAAGCACCTACAAAGTTGGACAGAGTTCATAGGAATAAACAAGAGTTGCTGACTTTTTTTCTAGATAAGGGTTAGATTTCACACACCACTCTCACTTCCCACATATTACACCAGTTGTCCCTTTTTCAGTTTTTATTACAGATTTTGTTAAGTTCAGTAAATGTGGACAGATAAAAACTATACTTAAAACATGCATCAGGGTATACTTAAATCTGTTTATTCTTGTCTTGATCTATACCTTTTCCCTGATGGTAACAGTTCTCCAGTGCTGGGCAGCGCTAATCCAAAAATTAGTTCCGCAATTTCTAAAGCACTTATTGATTTATTTAGGTCCGCAATTTCAAAAGCACTTATGTATTACCAATGCTAGCGGACGCTAATGCTAACACGCTAACCGCCATTTTGAAGAGGGCAACTGGCGAAATAATTTTTTTAATCCAGCAGATTTGACCATTTGAACCGGTTAAGCTCAGAAAAACCTTGTGCTATAAAGTATAGCACAAGGTTTTTCTGAGCTTAACCGGTTCAAATGGTCAAATCTGCTGGATTAAAAAAATTATTTCGCCATTTGTCCTCTTCAAAATGGCAAAAAAAAAAAATTATCAGCAAAGAAATAATTGTTTTTACCGTGTTTTCATGGAAAGTCCTTATCTTCTGTGGCCGTCGCGGCCGCCATTTTGAAGAGGGCAGTGGCAAAATACTTTTTAAAATCCAGACGCGTCGCGTAGGCCGCTGAGAAACATCCATAAGTTCACCCTCCATGTTAAAAACTCTTCGTCTGACTCTTCGAAAACAAGCAATAAGGCTGCAGAGTAACACACTGGCTGCTAACTGAGAGCGCTCGCTCTAGTAAAGAGACTGAGGGGACGCTTTTTTGTCACGGACCACATCCGGCGCTGACAGGATATGGTCTGTTAGCAGTCGTCCGGGCCAGTAAATACGTTTTTTCGTTTTTACTGATAGATAATTAGTTATTAGCGGTACTGCATTTTAAATAAAAATAGCGCAAAGCCGCGTATGAATTATAAAAGTTAAGGCCGGCGCAGAGCTTCGCGCTCCAGCGAGCGCAACGCCCCGTTGTGTGTGCGGCGCTCGCACGCGCCTTGCACAAGTCTTTGAACGGTTGCGCGAACGCGCCAAGCTCCAATTTTACGACCGCGTACGCGATGCGCGGTGTTTGACCAATCAGCGACCTCAGTTCAGTCCCCTCCGCGTGCAGCTGCTCAAGGAGAACGTGAGCTTTTAAGCAGAGCTCTGCCCGGTGAACAGGCGCGCACAGAATGCGCCGTGTGTGGCATCTAGGGAGGACGCTGAGCTCTGCATCGGGCTTAAGTTAATAAGTTAAGTTAACAGATTGTTTAGGTACGCTATAAGCGGATTAGCGCATTAGCGCTACCTAGCGGTCTGGAGCCCACCTTTGCAGTTCTCATATTATATAATAAATAATAATATAAATAAATCATCCACAAATAATTTTGTAACAATAGCAAGTATGACGTCATTAACAGCTTTTATTTTGAAAACTCACAAAGGTTACCATAATTCATAGTGTTTGTGTGCTCAACAAAACCATCATTTTGGAAGTGGAGACTGGCTTGATGGCATTTTTTACTGCCTGACGTTCTCAGAGTTGGGGCAGGAGCTACATGTCAGACCACCACCAACCACATGTTTTTTTTTCTGTTACAGATGAAGTTCATGTTAATAAATGTTGTGAAGCTGAGAAGAGTTCCTGGGTGAGCGATTCATCAGTTCACTGGTATCAAACCAAACATCAGGGTTACACAGGTATGTATTTATTTACTGCAGTCTAAAGTGAAGTGTGGAGCTAAGCTGTGTTAGGAACTGTTTGGATCCTGCAGTCAAGCTGTCCACGATTCAGATTTTTTAAATCTTGCTCTTCTTCACAGCTTGTTACAGCATCACGATGCGTTCAGTTTCAACTAGAAAATACACTCTGCTACACCAAAATATCCAGGAATTCAGAAATAGAAAATGTCTGGTATATTAGTTTAAATATTTCTTGACATATCATCAGAACAGTCACTTCAATACTGTTCACTTATTAAAATGCTCTAAAAACAAACAAAAACTCATGATGTCATCAACAAGTTTAATTCAAAATAATATTTTAAGTGGTTTAACTGTGATATATACACATACACAGAATGTCATAAAAACTTATGTACTGTAATTCCTCAGGAAAAAAAACAATTTACAAGAACATAAGTTTTGTCAGATTAAAAACTTATTTGCCACAGGTGTTGAGAAATTCCAGAAGTTTGTTCAACTCAGTTCTGGTGGTTTTGCAGTGATGACAGGATGCATCCATGCAGACTACGTGAATTATAATTCTGTGGACAGAGTGTGGGAGTGTGTGCAGGCTGGGGAGTTTTACAAGAATGATGAGGACTGTGGCTCCTTGGATACTAAGTATAATGACATTGAAGTAATGAATTTATTGTGTGACTGAATATCAGTGAATGAGCGTGATCGAATGAAAAATTGTGTGAAGAGATGCTGATGGTGGACAATTGGGGCTGTGTGGAGGGAGGGGGAGATCTGAAGATGATTTCTGCAACAATGACAACGACAGTGGAAAAAGACAGGCGAGCCATTTCACTAGTGTTTTTGTTTTCGGGGGTGCGGTGGAGGTGTCAGTGGCATGTTGGATGACATCATTTCTCTTTAGTGTTTTGTACTTTTCCATTAATTTTACTCCCATTGTTTTTTTGGTTTTTTTTGCCTCCCTTCTCACCTTATATCCATCCTCTTCACACCATTATGAATTTTTTAAATTTAAATAGGATAGAAATGAAAGACGGAGAGTAAGACTACAAAATATAATAAATATACACAAAGAAAGCACAAGGCAAATACACCCGACCACTGTCTGTAAACCTGCAAAGAACATGACAGAACACAGCAACAAAATACATACAGGTATGTATGAAAGACTTAGAATATTCGTGGCTTTGCAGTAGATTTCTATAAATATATACTGTGTACCTATACCTACATATATATATACATACATGCATACATGCATACATACATGCATGCATGCATACATACATACATGCATGCATACATACATGCATGCATACATACATGCATACATACATGCATGCATACATACATGCATACATGCATGCATGCATATGTACAGTACTGTATTCACATATACATATCTACATACGATACCTGCATGTGCATCCCTGCATTTATTTGTGTGGTTGTGAGCATGCATAAGTGAATCTCACTGAATCTCAGTGAAAGACATTAACACTATTTTATTTCATTAATTTGAATCAAAACACAAATCACAAGAGACTCTCTTATTCTTTTATTTTGTGTTAATTCAATTACTGTATATCAAATGAATAACCTTGTGTTAAGTGAGCATTATTGAATTCAATGTTTGATAGTGAAAGACTGTTTAATTCAAACTAAAATCAGCAGCTGCATTTTCTCTGAAACCTGCAGTTAATGTTTATAATAATGATAATAATATTAATGAATTTAATTTATAACACACTTTTATTAACAAAAATCTCAAAGTGCTGTCTCAGTTAGTTTGAATTTAGGACGCTAATCACTTCACAAGAGACTTTTTATTTTTGTCCTAATTAAATAATCAGAAGAATAATCGTCTTTATGTTATTATCATCAGCATTACTCAATATGTTTATAATTGAAGACACTGTTTAATCAAAGTTACATGTCAACAGTGTTTGTTAAAGTGTGAAAACAGTTTTTAATCAGTTTTATCATAAAGCTGGCATCTAACTAAATTATCTTTCCCTGACTTCACTCTGTCTGGCAACATCCTCCAAGTCAGTGAGGAGGTGAAATACTTGGGACATTACATAACCGCTGACCTGTCTGATGACAGGGACATTTACAGGCAGCGTTGTATGCAATATGTACAAGCTAATGTGCTTCTTCGGAGGTTCTCTATGTGCTCAGTGTCTGTAAAAACTGCACTCTTCAAAGCATATTGTACCCCAATGTACACTGCACACCTGTGGCGGCATTACAGAAAGAGCAGTATGCATAAACTACAGGTGGCATACAATGATGGCATGAGGATGCTGCTTAAGGTGCCGCGATGGAGTAGTGCCAGCCAGATGTTTGCAAATGCCAATGTACCAACTTGTGCAGCTGTGCTTCGTAACCTTATGTACAGATGTATGTGTAGGCTAACAAACTCTGTAAATAGCATCATCTATACTCTGACCAACCCCGTACAGAGCTCGGTTAGGTTCTATTCAAGTCTGTGGAATCACTGGCGCCTTAAATTATTTGGCAATGGATGAACATTCTATTTTTACTGTGTCTTGTTGATGTTATCTTCTTTATTTTTTATTTTTAATGGTTGTTGTTTTGTTACTATGGACCATATGTGTCTGAAATAGAGTTTTGATTGATAACTAACACTTTATCCTCATTTCCTGACCTAAACTAATATCTTGACCTGTTTCCTCTCAACCCCTCCTGACTCCGTTCTCACTCCCCCTTCCTGGTCGAACAAACCAATCGGGAAGGAGTGAGTAACTGCAGGGTATCCGCGGGGTTGTAAAAGGTATTAAAAGGTAGTACCGTATTTTCCAGTTTATAGGTTGCACCTTTTTATGTTTTTTTTCAAGGCCTGCGACCTATACACCAGTGCAACCTATTTATGGATTTTTTTCCATATTTTTAGACAATTTTTGGCTCAGTTATGACCGTTTTTCACTTTGGCAGAAAATGGTGCAGTACCACTTTCGGCCGCTAGGGGCGGAGTGCAGTACCACTTTCGGCCGCTAGGGGGACACTTCCAGAGGAGTACACCGTCACCGACCGTTTCCAGCTCATGTGTCCGAAAAAAGCTCCTCTGCTCAGACTGATTCTGTTGGCCTCCTGGTCTGGAGGTAACTTCTTTTAGCTCTGTGTTTGTTAGCTGTTTGTTAGCAAGATAAGTCAAGAACCACTCAGCGGATTTTTCTGAAACTTACAGAATGTAATCACTGTATGGATATTTACAAGTGAGTACCGGTGGCTTTATTAGATGTTTGAGATAATAATAAAAAACTAGGGGTGCACCGATTTCAAATTTCTGGCCGATCACCGATTTTTAGAAAGTCTGACCTGCCGATTCCGATTTTCCGATACCGATTTTCAGGTGTGAAAAGGTCAAAATGTATCTTAAATTTTCCAATCTTACTTTATTGTAAACGAAGTTTAACCATAAAAAAAATCAGTTCTTTTTACTCTTTCACTTGTTACATTTTAAAAAACAAAACAAAAAAAGATAATGCAGCATGTGTAACATTTTCAAGTCAGTGGGTAATAAGAAATAACACTCGCACAGGTAAGTTTGTCCTCACAGACTTATTCCAGTCACTTTTTCATTAGTGGCAGGTTTTTCTTGATGAACAAAAGCATTTCTGCTTTGTCACCAGACAGGCGACTTCTTTTCTCATCTACTACATGTCCAGCCAACTAAGCAGGCGCTCGCTTTCAATGCTTGTGCATGGGGCAGAGAGGTAGGTTCAGGCAAGATGAGGGAAACAATTTTCATTGATCCTCCAGTAGACCAATGGGTCCTGGCCCCTTTCGACAGGAACCTCTGATAGGTAGTTCTGTACCTGCATAGCTGAAGGGCTGGCCAGCTGCTGCTCCTTTTCTATGTTCTCCTTTAAGATTTCATCTTGAACTGCAAACAGTAGATTACACCTTTTTGCTGCAGATTCATCTCAGGAGGCCCCACTTCAGAGAATGTTCCTGCAGCAGGTGTGCATCTGGTCCCCCCCTCTGCTGAGAAGTAGTGATTCTTGTACCTTGTTTTGCATAAACAAAGAAAGATGGGTCAATCATTGTGTTTTGTATACATTAAAAGTTTTTTTAAATTGCATGTAAATAAAGAAATGCATATAAATGCATTTCTTTATTTACATGCAATTTAAAAAAACATTTAAATTAAAAATAAACATTTCTTGATTGAAATTTTCAATAAAGAAATTTTTATTTTAAATTTAATTTAAATGTTTCTTGAAATATAGCAGTAGGTTGTAATTGTGATTAAATAGAATATTCACAGTTACTTACCTTGGATCCAGAATAGTATTCAAGCTGTACAGAAGCTCATGCAGCATCTTTTCACAACAGCCTCCCTCCAGCAACGTAGTTTTGGCTTTACCCACACCACGGTCTGTGCTGGCTTGCCTCTCCGTTTGAGTGCAGTGATGGCTGGGAGTGCAGTTTAAGAGTACTTGATTACGTTCGAATTATCCACTGTGCAGTAAAACTTAACATGGATATTAAACTTACATCAGAAGTCCAGATGTCTGTTGTAAAGCTGAGAGTATTTGGATTAGCTTTTAGCAGGCTGCGGGTGTCTCTCAGAACGTGGGTGAACAACTCCGGTAATGCAGCATCAGAAAAATATCTCAGACTCGGCATATTTAATCGTGGGCTCACGTGCTTCATTAAGCTTCTAAAACCTTGGTCCTCAACGACTGAAAAGGGCTGGTCGTTTAATGCCATGAACTCAATCACTTTCCTCGTGGTAGCTTTGCTCTTTTCGTTGCTCATAAAAGTTAACAGCAGCATACCGACTGGCTCTTTGATAGCGCTAGCTTTTAGCTTTAGCTTAGCATTAGCTTGGTTGCTCGCTTCAAATGTTGCACATGTCGACGTATGAAACTATCCGTCCCAGAATTCGTTATTTGGTTCACTTCGGATCAGAAAGGAAAAATACGCTGAAAATACGACAAACACTCATAATTTAAAGTTCCAAAAGACCAGTTTAATTAATCATAAGTTAAAAGTCACAGAATACATTTGTTCTATTTCAAAAGTCATTATATTGGATTAAAATAAGTGGACAGAAAGTGAGTGAGAGAGATAGGGAGACAGAAGAAGGAGAGAGAGAAAACACATTTAAATGGCATTTCAAGAGAGACCCCATATACAACCTGATTTAGTCTGAATACAGCTGTTCTTCTGTTGGTCTGGCTGCGTTGACTGTCGTGGAGGAGGAAAAATCATATTTTTATACCCTTCTCTGGGCGTTGTCTTCCCTCAATTTAATAATAGAAGTTCTGCTTTATGCTCTTATTTGGGCATTTGCCTGCTCTCACTTTAATAATAGAAGTTCTGCTTTATGCTCTTATTTGGGCATTTGCTTGCTCTCACCTTAATAATAGAAGTTCTGTTTAAAGACGTTGCCCTTCCCCACAGCAGCTCACACAAAACTATAAATCCACACACCCTTAGATCCAAAAATAGAGCAGTCCCTAAGCCTGCAGGACAGACACAAGCTGCATCCTTTTAAAACCCATTCAGGATGAAAAAACACGAAGACAAAAATATGTTTATTTCACAACAATCCCCCTTTGGACCTCATTCTGCTGAGGTCCATCCCAAAAGAAATAAAATCACACACCTAATAACGCAGCTAAATGCATATATACACAATATTCAGTCAGTTTTTTCAAAATCCTCCAAGTTATAGTTTTTTAACAAAAGCCGTTGTCGCATCACTTCAGGATCCCTTTTTTCCAGGGTGGACGTGATAAGTCTATCTGTCAAAGACCTTAAACAAGGCACGCAGCAGCACCCGCAAGTTATAAGTATGCCTTAAGTTCCCAAGTTCATCCTCCAGCAGTAAGGCAGTTGTCTCCTCGGCTACTTTCGTCTATCAAGGTACAAGAGTTCGAATGCGAGCTCCTCTTGTTGTCCAGCCCAATCCTTTAGCTCCTTCCTGGTTCACGGGCTGGAGCACACTGAACCGTGTGGATCCCCTGGCATTGACACGCACTGCCTGTGGTGTGCGTTCAGCGACCCCACACGGGTCCGTACTTGACCAGGGCTGTCTGGTCTTGCCTCCCCGGGGCTCCGTTGAGAAAACTCCCTCAGCTGGAGCATTTCCAGGAACCACCTATCATAAACAGAATGTGCCACAACAAACAACACCCAATCAATTATAAATCTGTAGTACAAAGAATGAATCATGCATGTTAGTTGGTTTGGAAGAGGCTTAATCTTCATTAGGGTTAATTATGAGTAGTTTTAAGGCGGTTCATACTTACAAAAAATACTGTACCTTTTCGCTCAGCTTATAGCAGAAATTACACACATAACAATAACATCACAAGCGGCGGCAGAGCATAATTCACAAAACATTGTACACCTGTGGTTCTATACACATTTTCCCTAAGTCAATAAGTCACATGTCGTCTAGTCAAGTCAATGGCTATAAATCTACAGAACCACCATATCCCTCTGATCAGGTCCACTTCAGGTTTGAGTGGTTTTGAGCCTGCAGGCCAGGAAACATTTCCAAGGGGCGTCCCCCTCCTGCTTCACACACATTTCACAAAGGGGAAAAAACAGTGTTGTTAATTGCTCATTTGAAATATGCTTGCATCAATACTCCTTCCCCCCTGCCATGATTAAAGAAAATAAAACGTTCAAGAACGATGCCGCCTCAATATCAACGCAAGTGAACTTTGTTTATAACGCCAATTTATCAGTTCATCTTTTAGTTAATTAGTTATTTCTAGGAACATTTTCGGCCTAGTTGTTTCTAGGAAACATTTACAATCTAGTTATTTCTAGGGACCAATTTCAACCTTTCTATTTTTAGAAACATCTGTCAACCTCTTAACCCCCTTTTGAAACAAAACTCTACCTTGTTTCAATTATGCCAAAGTTATTTGGTTAATAAATTGGAAATTGTGTCTAAATTTACCATCCTTTAACCTTAGCACTAGTGTCAGATGTTTCCTAAACCTCTGCCTATTGCCACCAGTAATTTGGTTTTCACAACCATATAGCTAACAGTAATCTACGATATCATCTCATTTTCTTTAAAATTATAATCATTTACCAAAATGTACCCCTTGTGACACATCAGAATCCCAACATGCACTCCGCCAAGGATAACTGCAAAAACAAAAATATAAAAGTTAACTCGTTTTGGGGCCAGGAGCTAGGATCATTTCCCTTGCTCCCCTTCAGCTTCACCACAGTTACAAGAACCAGAAAAAGCAAGTCGTCAGATCCACCTGAGCATAGTATAACTGAGAATCATGAGGCCTGCGCTGGCAGGCCCTAATGTGCCTATGTGTTTTATTAAAAATTTATCATAGCAGCTGTAGTTTTGATCCCGGCCACTAAGATCAACGACAGATCCTCACAGATCAATATGGGGTGTGGCCTTTGCTGGTATGAGTGACTTCAGGACCATTTGTTCTCTTGTCTGTTTGGAGAACGTGTTCAGCTTTCTCTTGTTCCAGCCCCCAGTGAGACGTTCACTGGGTTCTGATTCTCGTCCGGACCCCCAAATCCGGACCGTATATCCTGGCCATTTGTGTCTGATGACCATATTTCGACAGTTCTTTGAGAAAGTCTTTGCCTCTGCTCGGCTGAAAGTTTTTGTGGACAGTCTTTTGTTCTTTCGGTGCCTTTGTTGTTTTCAGTCGTTCCTTGCGTATGCCCCTCAAAGTTCTTTGAGCAAGGTTGCATATGAGTTTGTTCTTCAGTTTCTGGACACACCTTCATATTAAATCTGATCCGATCTGATCAATAACCACAGTAGCCGAGATTCAAAAGTCAGATGCTGCATGTGTTTTGACAGAGGCCTATCTTAATGCATATTTACCATTATGTGTTCTGTAAAGATGAGGTGGGATTCACAAGACTCACTCTTGTTCCATCAACACTGTTCAATGAGGCTATTTAAAAAATTGAAAAACTAAAAATTAAAAAAAAAATCATTAACAGACCGGGATCAAATTAATTTTCTGTTAACAATCTTTATTATGGAACCTTCGACGGAGGCATCTTTTAATCTGATCTGCACAACAGATCCAAAACATTAGTTTACCTAAAAGTGAAATAATCAATTTAACCCTGAAATCAAAAAATACTGTAGCCTACTTTTATTTTAGAAAATATAATTTACGGTCTTCTAAGACCCCCTTGCTAGTATACAGTCTATGATAATTAGCAAATTCCTTGAGCCTCCTAAGACCTGCCTTCTTGTTGGATTTATTTATGTATCGTGTATATTTTCATGCCCTCCTAAATTGACAATTTGAAATTATTAAGCTCAGTGGCTCATTTATTCAAAGTAAAAATATGGGCTCTTTCATTTTGGCCTGTTGTTCCAGGTATATAACTGTTAGTCCAGGGGTGTCAAACTCATTTTGATCTGGGGGCCGCATACAGCTTAATCTGATCTCAAGGGGGTCAGACCAGAATACTCATTCCAAAAGTCCACTTTTGTCTTTATATTAGTGCAAAGAATAAAGAAATTATAAAAATATTAACATTAAATTAATTGTCCTTTTACATTTGTACTCAGTTTAACATTTAAGTGCATTACATATTAAAGAAATGATCAGTGATTGCACGTTTTAAAACATTTATTCAACAAACTGTTTTGTTAAATACCCTGATGCATGCTCCATAATCCATGTAGAGAAATCTAAAAAAGCTAAATCTGAGCTTCTGGACATACAAAAAAACAGTTCTGTTAAAACCCTTTCCTGCATGTTAAAAGTACATCAAAATTTAGAAATGAATGAATTTTAAATCCATTTTCCACATCTATAAATATGTATTCATTTAAGACCTGTCTGTGAGGGCTACTCCCTCCTTAGCACTTTGAGATTTCCATTAATGAAAAGTGCGTTATATATTGAATTCATTACTATTATTATTATTATTATTTATTCTTCAAACCCCAATCTGTCCTCTTCTTTTATTCATCTGACTCCAAACAGTTATTAAACTCTGTACCTGCACCCCTTTACTTTTATTAAATGTTTCAGAACGAATAACCCAACTGGATGACTAAATTAAAAAATAAAGTGACTCCGACCTGTTTTTGGTTTTTTCTAGAAATTATTATGCTCCTGTCTGCAGTACCTTTTTTCGTCCATCAGGGGTCTCCATTATACTCAGGCTCAATGTTGCCAGCTGTACGATAATTTTCGTATTTGTACGATAATTTTGCCCTCTGTACGATCAATAATCCCGACAAAGGCCAAAAATACAATAATTTCGCCATTCTGTAAACGTGTAGTTGTGATCGGTTTTCATCAGCCTGTCGCAACTGTCTGTCGGAGTTTTTTTTTTGTGAACCCTGAAGGCGTCTTGGAATTCCAGCTAATCGTGCTTTTCTAAATGTGACAGAAGACTTTCTGTAGAGGTCATTAATTACCACCAGACAATAATGCGTATTGTCTATGGTTTCCCCCAGTACTGACGCCACAAAGCTGTGAGTGCCTGTTAGACGCTACAGTACAGTACCTATTATTTTGTTTATAATGGATGTACGATAATCCTACATTTCTCACCTGGCAACCCTGCTCAGGCTATACACGAAACAACTGTGTCTTTCCATAGTTGCCAAATCCGCTTATTTCCAGCGGCATTGGGCTTGTTTTCCCTGGAGCCGCTTTCAAATTTGATCAGCCGCTTGTGGCGGGTTTTTATTTTCGCTTCTCGTGGACATTGAGTCGCTTAGTTGTGCTTGTTTTGAAGGAGCTGATCGCTTCTTTTGTCTAGCGATCTGGCAACCCTTCGGGTCGACGCTCACAAGACGACGTGGACATTCACTGGATCTATTCACAAAAGTACGTCTTCCAAATTGGTAATCCACTTTCTCTGCTTCTTATATTGGGAAATACAAGTATGATGCGTTCGGTTCTATATCCTCACAGCCTATACACAAATTATAAAACTACATCTCGTAAACCACGTCGGACCTATGGCTCGTTAGCTTTGCTGTTAGCTGCTAAGTTCGTCTACAAAAACTAAATTTGGATTATTTAAAGTCGATATTGTTTATCTACACGACGCGCCACTGTACGCTTTGTTAGCGAATCCGATGTGAGCTGTCTACCGTTACAAAGTTATAAAATGTCCGCTGTTAGGCATATGCTATGCTAACGGGAGGTTCACTGCAATTTTCCAACTTTCCCGTTGTTTAAGTGTTATAACCTAAAATTATTGAGATAGAATGTCATAATCTTTTTTGATCAATCCTTCCAGCTGTGACGGTTCATTCGGCCCTAATTAATTTGTCTCGAACTGTCCGCAAATATTTTATTTGTTTATTCAAAAAGCCGTACAATCCTGAGGCCTTCTAGCCTGGTTAAAACCAGACCCTCGTTCAGAGCTGAGCTGAAGTTCTATTCTTTCATTTCACCCACATTCACGCTGTAGAAAATGATCTAGTCCTGTTAAAATGGAGAAGTGTAAACCGTTTTAATGTAACGTTTATTTTTGTGTTTCAGGAACCCAGCACCAACTCCTGAAGAGGTGGAGAATTCGTTTATTACTCTATTAACGGCGGTATCTAAATAAAACTGTTCTAACTTCAGCGCCTCAATGTTTGTTTCATATTTAGGAAGAAAAAGCAATCCATAAATATGTCATACAGGCTAAAAATACAGTACAGTAATCATTATTTTCCTCCTTCCATTTTTGAATTCTTTAAAGTCCATGACTCACCATGTTTTCAAATTGCATCGCCATTATTTATTTGTTTATTTAAAAATAATACAGGAACGTTTATTTATATTGTAGAGAAATAACACTAAATGTGTTATTTCATGATTTCATGATTTATAGCAGATTTTTAGCAAAAGCTCCGGGAATATCTGCCCCTCTCTTTTTCCTCTCCCCGTGGGTCGGGAGTTCAGAAGGTAGCCGCACAGCAGAGCTTTGAGCACGCGTGCCCGTGCTCTCTGGACAGAACCGAGCCCTGAGTCTACGACCAGAACTCCAGGGGCCACCGCAGAACGGGAGCCAGGGAGAAGACGAGAGAAGCCGCGCGGCTCATGCTCCTCTCTGCTCAGAAGCTGAGAGGCTCTGAGAGCAGTGAGCAACAGTCCGCAGGGTGTTACAGTATATCTTATTAAAAGTCTATGAAATAAAAAAAATAAAAACAGAGCACTGGTCCAGTTGTACACACAAATGCACCAGTTTCAACTCCCATTTTTAAAAGATATGTATGGAACAATTAAATAAATAACAAGTAGGACCGTGCTTTTATTGAGGCAAAAAATATTGTGATATCAAGGTATCTTACTTAATAATTTCTGTATATAGCCTGTTTCAGCTTTTTCAGCTAATTCTACATTTTTAATCCAACTTTTCAGCCTAATTTAGCAAAACCATGCTCTTGTTTAGCTATTTTTTTTATATATATATATATATTTTTTAAAATCATTCTAATTAACTTAAACTGTTTATTTTCATTAGACCAGTATTTTTCAACCTTTTTGGAGCCAAGGCACAGTGTTTTCATTGAAAAAATCACGAGGCACACCACCAACCAGAATTGTAAACAGATACTGTACTCTGTATCCGCCTATATTAAATATATAGTCATTCTTATCATAGTGTCTTGGATAGAAATAAAATAAACACAGAAATGTATTTTTATCATATTTTATATTTCTTATTTCAATGTGGTCTTGTGACTGTTACATGCTCAAAGCAGCAAGGGGCGATATGTACCATTTAAGTTTACCGGTATATATATATATATATATTTTTTTTTTTATTTATTATTATATATATATATATATATTTTTTTTTTTTGGGTACTTCATTGTGTATTTTATGAGTGTGGACAAAGTCAAACACTAAAGCTGTTTAGAAAACCACTTGGTTTCTAAACTTAAAAATATTTAGATCACAGATCAAAAATTTAAACTGAGAGCCTGTATCATTATAAAGGAAAAAATATGTTGTTTCAAAATTTCATAGTGTTTCAAAATTTCATAGCGTCTTCAAATCCCCCCCCCAAAAAAAATTGGGATAAAACCATTTTTCCCACTGTGCTGTAGTAAGTGGACCACTTATAGCTTTGGCCCCCTCTCGGCCCCCCCAGCAATAAAAGTCTAGCTCCGCCACTGGTCCAGAGCAGCACAGCGCTGCAAAGAGAGAAAGACAAAGAGAGCCACGCGCAGTTTGGAGAGCAGAGACAAGCCACCCAGGTGAGACAGGCAAGCTGACGTGACATGGCAGGAAACCATTATTTTAGAACATAAAAAAGGATTTAGTATTCTGTGACTAATTCTATTCTATTTTTATCTGGTCCAGGAACTCTTATCAGATTATTTTATCAGCGAAAGTCAGCGCGTTTTCCTCAATATTTTTTCTTCACTCAGTCCCACACTTTATTTATTTTATTTGTTTGTGGGTTTAATTTTTTTCTTCACTCAGTCCCACACTTTATTTATTTTATTTGTTTGTGGGTTTAAATTTTTTCAATGCCTTCATTCCTAATGTATTATAATGTATTTACGCATGGTAATATACAAATACATCACCTCACCAGATCCCGCCTCCACTTATCATAAGTCAAATTATAAGTGGATTTAATTGACACTGTTTTATAGTTAGCCACAAACCTAACAAGATTACAGTTGAACTTAGTCTCAGAGTTACAGGAAACGGCGGCGGATAAATTATTTATTTATCCTAGAACCCCTTTCCCTCTGTTCCAAACGCCCGTCGGCATTTGGTTGGCTCGACCATTGCGTGTTTTTACTCTGGGATCTGGAGTCTTGGCTGGAAACTTATAATTCCACTTTTAATTGAGTCCAAATACACTGAGTAAAATTTGCCTATAAAATTTCCAATCACAGATTTCGTTTAAACAGGAATCTGCTTACCTTTTTTAGAGGTGACCGGTCAGTCAGTGCTCTGGACTCCGGCTCATCCTTTCCTGTCCGCGCGTGCAACCATCTCGGTAGGAACCTCCAAATTGTCGACGTATGAAACTATCCGTCCCAGAATTCGTTATTTGGTTCACTTCGGATCAGAAAGGAAAAATACGCTGAAAATACGACAAACACTCATAATTTAAAGTTCCAAAAGACCAGTTTAATTAATCATAAGTTAAAAGTCACAGAATACATTTGTTCTATTTCAAAAGTCATTATATTGGATTAAAATAAGTGGACAGAAAGTGAGTGAGAGAGATAGGGAGACAGAAGAAGGAGAGAGAGAAAACACATTTAAATGGCATTTCAAGAGAGACCCCATATACAACCTGATTTAGTCTGAATACAGCTGTTCTTCTGTTGGTCTGGCTGCGTTGACTGTCGTGGAGGAGGAAAAATCATATTTTTATACCCTTCTCTGGGCGTTGTCTTCCCTCAATTTAATAATAGAAGTTCTGCTTTATGCTCTTATTTGGGCATTTGCCTGCTCTCACTTTAATAATAGAAGTTCTGCTTTATGCTCTTATTTGGGCATTTGCTTGCTCTCACCTTAATAATAGAAGTTCTGTTTAAAGACGTTGCCCTTCCCCACAGCAGCTCACACAAAACTATAAATCCACACACCCTTAGATCCAAAAATAGAGCAGTCCCTAAGCCTGCAGGACAGACACAAGCTGCATCCTTTTAAAACCCATTCAGGATGAAAAAACACGAAGACAAAAATATGTTTATTTCACAACACACACTTGGCTGCGTGGTGATTTCTTAAATAGCGAACAAGGTTTGTTGTATTAAAGGTTTTTGTTGTGGCTCCACCACGACTTACTTCGGCTTTACACAAGTTGAGATCTTTTGCTCATTTTAAAATACAACTTCCAAACAGACAACATGGCTGCTCCGAGTGGCCTGTGTTGACTGTTTAATGTGCATGTGCAGACGTGACCTGGTGAGTCAGCCCCCTCTCCGCCCCCCCTCCCCCTCTCTCACAGCAGAGAAAAAAGGGACAGCTGCATTTTCAGACTTTTGCGGCGATCGGTGGATAAAATCGGCTTCTCATTTAACGATCGGCCGATCGCCGATTTCCTCAAATTAAGGAAATCGGGGCCGATCGATCGGCCGGCCGATTTATCGGTGCATCCCTAACTGTAATGACATTGAAGTAATGAATTTATTGTGTGACTGAATATCAGTGAATGAGCGTGATCTGATGAAAAATTGTGTGAAGAGATGCTGATGGTGGACAATTGGGGCTGTGTGGAGGGAGGGGGAGATCTGAAGATGATTTCTGCAACAATGATAACGACAGTGGAAAAAGACAGGCGAGCCATTTCACTAGTGTGATCTTCTTTGTGGAGACATGGTGAGGAACAGGAAATTCGAAGGGGGGAGTATTTTGAAGAAAAAGTGAAGTTTGCTGTGGACTTTGGGCATCTCCAGCCAGGAGGGAGAAGTCTTGCAGACTGAAAGTGTCAAATCAGTTTTTCAGCTGGATGCTATGATGCACTGAATGATGGGGGTGTTTGTCTCTCCAGCTGTGATGTGACCTGTAAATTATTTTTTACAGTGTACTGCTGAATGAAGAGATGAGATTCACACAAGAAATGTTTTTTAGCTTTTGTATTAAACACATGAAAATTAGAACACAAAATTAAACTGTTGAAATAAAATAATTAATTTAACCCTTGCTTTAGTTTCAGTTTAGTCCATACCTGCAAACTAGTCGCTTTTCACCGAAATTCGCCAATTTCAAACTAAAATATGTAATTTACGTGAGTTGTGTAGATACGAAGAGTTTTTGTTTTCGGGGGGCGGGGGGTCAGTGGCATGTTGGATGACATCATTTCTCTTTAGTGTTTTGTACTTTTCCATTAATTTTACTCCCATTGTTGTTGTTAAGCACTTTGATAACAGTTTCTGTTTTAAATGTGCTCTACAAATAAAGTTGACTTGACTTTAAGAAACAGTGTTCCTCCTCGATCACTTGGCTCAGCAGGCGCTCATCTCTTTTGAAGTTTTTGTCGACAGGGCAGAGGGAGGAGGGCAGAGACACCTCTGTGTCGCACACTAGCTTACAACTATGATAGTGACTTCAGCTGTTGACCGGTGCGGGGGATCGTAGGAGAAACGGAGTGTGTAGCATCTAAGCTAGCATGTCTGCATTGTGCGTGGCAAGATTTTACCCCAAGATTTGAAAAGTCCACCTGATGGAGTTATAGAGAATACCTTGAAGGAGAAAGAACTCAGGTAACACAATTTTTCTGTAAAGTAAAATTGTTAAAGTCAGTGATGGGGAAGGAACAGTGGAAAGGAAAACAATGGGAGAAGGAGATGGATGTTTTTCTAAGTGGATTGTGAAGGAAAGGTCAATAAAAGTTATGAAGTGTAGAAACTGTGGCACCAATGAAGGAAGGAACCTGTAAATTATTTTGTTTTAATAATTAAATGCAGGCTGACAAAACTAACTAAAAACATTTGTTTTTTGTGTCATTGCTTGGCACAATGTAATTTAGTGTTGTGAGGCTGCATGATGCCAGGACATTTTCTGTTATGATCAGGTCTATTGCTAAATCAAAGAACAGTAACCACCCCACCACCACCACTGAAATTCACTGTTGGTGTTTATTAAAATGTCACATTTTCACTGGGTAAAGTTAATATTCTTATTTTTAAACTACAAACCAGATTCCAAAAAAGTTGGGACACTAAACAAATTGTGAATAAAAACTGAATGCAATGATGTGGAGGTGCCAACATCTAATATTTTATTCAGAATAGAACACAAATCACAGATCAAAAGTTTAAACTGAGAGAATGTATCATTTTAAGGGAAAAATATGTTGTTTCAAAATTTCATGGCGTCAACAAATCCCAAAAAAGTTGGGACAAGTCCATTTTTACCACTGTGTGGCATCCCCCCTTCTTCTTACAACACTCAACAGACGTCTGGGGACAGAGGAGACCAGTTTCTCAAGTTTAGAAATAGGAATGCTCTACATTCATGTCTAATACAGGCCTCTAACTGTTCAATCGTCTTGGGCCTTCTTTGTTGCACCTTCCTCTTTATGATGCACCAAATGTTCTCTATAGGTGAAAGATCTGGACTGCAGGCTGGACATTTCAGTACCGGATCCTTCTCCTACGTAGCCATGATGTTGTGATTGCTGCAGAATGTGGTCTGGCATTATCTTGTTGAAAAATGCAGGGTCTTCCCTGAAAGAGATGACGTCTAGATGGGAGCATATGTTGTTCTAGAACCTGAACATAGTTCTCTGCATTAATGGTGCCTTTCCAGACATGCAAGCTGCCCATGCCACAAGCGCTCATGCAACCCCATACCATCAGTGATGCAGGCTTCTGAACGGAGCGTTGATAACAACTTGGGCTATCCTGGCGTCCCAGTGTTCCATAAAGAACTTCAAATCGTGACTCATCTGACCACAGAACAGTCTTCCATTTTGTCACACTCCATTTTAAATGACTCCTGGCCCAGTGCAAACGTCTGAGCTTGTGGAGCTTGCTTAGAAATGTCTTCCTCTTTGCACTGTAGAGTTTCAGCTGGCAACTGCAGATGGCACGGTGGATTGTGTTCACTGACAATGCTTTCTAGAAGTATTCCTGAGCCCATTCTGTTATTTCCTTGACAGTGGCATTCCTGTTTGAGGTGCAGTGACATTTAAGGGCCCGGAGATCACGAGCATCCAGTAGAGTTTTACGGCCTTGACCCTTACGCACAGCGATTGTTCCAGATTCTCTGAATCTTTTGATGATGTTATGCACGGTTGATGATGATAACTTAAAAGTCTTTGCTATTTTACGCTGGGTAACACCATTCTGGTATTGCTGCACTATCTTTCTGTGCAACAATGGTGGAATTGGTGATCCTCTTACCATCTTGGCTTCTGAGAGACACTGACACTCTGAGAAGCTCTTTTTATACCCAATCATGTTGTCAATTGACCTTATTAGTGTTAATTGGTCTTCCAGCTGTTCGTTATATGCTCAATTTCCTTTTTCCAGCCCCTTATTGCTACTTGTCCCAACTTTTTTGGGATTTATTGACACTGTGAAATTTTGAATCAACATATTTTTCCTTTAAAATGTTACATTTACTCAGATTAAATTTTTGATCTGTCATCTATATTCTATTACAAATAAAATATTGACATTTGCCATCTCCACATCATTGCATTCAGTTTTTATTCACAATTTGTTTAGTGTCCCAACTTTTTTGGAATACGGTTTGTAGCAGTTGAGTATCACTATTGCTTAGCACAATGGTGTAGTAATATAGACCCTCATCTCTGACCAGGATTTACACCTTTTCACATCTCTCTGAAACTCTGAGTGGTACACTTCTCCTGAGGCTCTCAAGGAGACAAGTGGACACTATTTTATTACATTTATTTGAATCAAAACACATTATATGGTAAAATAGAATATTCACAGTTACTTACCTTGGATCCAGAGTAGTGGCCAAGATGTACAGGGGCTCATCATGCTCAATTTTGATGAATCTTCTCACAACAGCCTCCAGCAACGTAGTTTAGTTTTGGCTTTACCCACACCACGGTCTGTGCTGGCTTGCCTCTCCAAAATCCATTTGAGTGATGGCTGGGATTACAGTTTAGAGTATTTGATGACGTTCGAATTGTTCGTCAATCAACTATGCAGTAAAACTTAACATGGACATTAAACTTACATCAGAAGTCCAGATGTCTGTTGTACAGCTGAGAGTATTTGGATTAGCTTTTAGCAGGCTGTGGGTGTCTCTCAGAACGTGGCCGAACATCTCCGGTACTGAAACATCAGAAAAATATCTCCGCCTCGGCATATAATATCGTGCATCAAGCTTCTAAAACCTTTGTCCTCAACGACTGAAAAGGGCTGGTCGTCTAATGCCACGAACTCCATCACTTTCCTCGTGGTAAGCTTTGCTCTTTTCGTTGCTCATAAAAGCTAACAGCAGCTGTGAAAACCACCGACTGGCTCTTTGATAGCGCTAGCTTAGCATTAGCTTGGTTGCTCGCTTCAAACGTTGCACACTTGGCTGCGTGGCGATTTCTTAAATAGCGAACAAGGGTTGTTGTATTAAAGGTTTTGGTTGTGGTTCCACAACGACTTACTTCGGCTTTACACAAGTTGAGATTTTTTGCTCATTTTAAAATAGTAGAACTTCCAAACAGACAACATGGCTGCTCCGAGTGGCCTGTGTTGACCATAAACATTATATATAGATATCTATGGTGTTGACTGTGTACTTGGGCGCATTTGCAGACGTGACCTGGTGGGCGGTCTATATAAGATATCTATGGTCAGCCCCCTCTCCGCCCCCCCTCCCCCCAACCCCTCTCTCACAGCAGAGAAAAAAAGGGACAGCGGCTGATTTTCAGACTTTTGCGGCGATCGGTGGATAAAATCGGCTTCTCATTTAACGATCGGCCGATCGCCGATTTCCTCAAATTAAGGAAATCGGGGCCGATCGATCGGCCGGCCGATTTATCGGTGCATCCCTACTGTGCACCAGGATGGCTGTAGAGCGGGGTGTAAGAGAAGGACAGAGACGGTTAATATTACGGAGGTGGAAATAGGCAGACCGAGTAATATTGTTGATGTGTGAAGTGAAGGAGAGAGTGGTGTCGAGGATGACACCGAGGCTCTTGACCTGAGGGGAGGGGGATAGCAGAGAGTTGTTAAGGGGGACGAGAAGATGTTCTGATTTTGAAATAGAGTTTTTGGTACCGACAAGAATGATTTCTGTTTTGTTACTGTTTAGTTGAAGGAAATTGTTAGAAAACCAGTGATTTAGCTCAATGAGACAGTCGGTGAGGATGGAGGGTGGGTGGGTGGAGTTAGGTTTTGATGACAAGTAGAGCTGTGTGTCATCAGCATAACAGTGGAAATGGACGCCGTATTTGCGGAAGATGTGACCTAGAGGAAGGAGGTAAATGATGAAGAGGAGGGGTCCGAGGACAGAGCCTTGGGGGACACCCGTGGAGACAGGGGAAGACTGGGAGCGGAAGGATTTAAGCTGAATGAATTGAGTGCGATCAGAGAGATAGGAGTTGAACCACTCTAACGGGGTACCTGAGATGCCAATGGAGGTTAGTATGTTGAGGAGGATAGAATGACAGATGGTGTCGAAGGCAGAACTTAGATCAAGAAGAATGAGGATGGACAGAAGACCAGAGTCAGCAGCAAGAAGAAGGTTGTTAGTAATTTTTACAAGAGCTGTTTTCAACCCAAATGGTTAATGTTTTATCATATTTTAAATCAGGTTCGTTTAGGATAGGCACGGCTGTTGTGGAAAAAGTTCACACACATCAGACTTAATTAAAAATATGACAAATAAATCTCTGACCCTCACCTGTGTGTGTGTGTGTATATATATATATATATATATATATATATATATATATATGTATATATATATATATATATATATATATTAGGGCTGGGCGATATATCGATATTTTTAAAATATCGAGATTTTTTCTAAAGAGATATAAGACGAGACTATATCGTTTATATCGAGAATCCACCGTCTGTCTGTTTTCTCCCACTCGCCCCCCTCCTTCTCCTTCACTGAGCAGCACAGACCCAGCCCCTCCTTCCTGCAGGCTGCAGGAGGGCGGAGCCGCGGAGACTTTCAGCACAACAAGAAGTAAACACGGCAGATATGAAGAGCCGCGACGCAGCTGCTGAGGGGGAAAAACAATGTTTTTCCTGAGCTAGTTTGGATTTAAATGGTCAGATGAGGGCAGAAAAAATATTTTTGTAGACGATGCTGAAAATAATCCCGACGAAGGCTCGGATCTACGAATCTTTTTCACCATTTAAACAGCGGAGTGGAGCGTGAAACGGCAGAACCGAGTTTTTTTTACAGCCTCCTGCTTCATTAAACAAACCACGGGTCCAAGCTCATTTAGTCGTGCGCGCACTGCAGCGCTTTCATGAGAGGAGCAGAAGGACGTGGAGACATTAATAAATCAGCAGCTCATCACATCGCCAAAGAAACGGTCCTTAGCGGCTAACAAGATGGCTAACGCTTTAGCCGCCTTCTTCCACAGCTGAGACTGACCGTGTCTTTGGCGCTATATGATAAACTGCTGATTTAATAATGTCTCCGCCTCTCTGTTCACGTTTCTGAGTGGAGGCTGTCGTGTTTTTACACAAGGATTCAATGCGACACTTTAGAGCAACTTAAGAGAACGTCTTTCGTGAACCCGGAAACAACCCCCTGACCCTTTCACAATAAAACCGGATACAGTATATAAATAAAAAAATAAATAAATGTCACATTTTTGTCATCTGTGTATGTTCCCATATTTGACAGACGAAATTGGTCTCTGATCAAATATATTATACCACAGAGGCTCACATTTACTGCAGTTCACAAACACTAACTAAAGTGAAAGCACCTTTCTATCTTATCAAGACACTCAAAGCTCTTTAAAACACAATCTGTGTCCTCATTTACCCATTTATACAGCACTCTGCTAGAACTGTACAAAGAATAATCAGTACTTTTATCACATTCATACACTGATGGGACACACATCAGAGGCAATGACACAGCTGCCCTCAGCTGAAGAGGACTATTATTTAATAGGTGTAAATAAATGTCTAAAAAATAAAGTAATGTATAAAATAGTTCATTTTTTAGACATTTATTTTGTAGAGTTACAGCTGTTTGTTAATAAATGTTGCTGTGTGACAACTGGGACAAAGCTTTGACTCAGAAATATATTTTTGTTATTCTTTTATGGAAAGAAAATTATATCGAGATATATATCGTATATCGCGATATATCACAACAATATCGAGATATGAATTTTTGTCCATATCGCCCAGCCCTAATATATATATATATATATATATATATATATATTATATATATATATATATATATATATATATATATATATATATATATATATAGAGAGATAAGAGATTTATTTATTAACATTGCACCGAAATACAACGTGATTATGTAGCACAGTCGTCCGGAAGAGGGAAGAGTATGCAAGCTGCAGCATTTCCAAACACATTACATGTTCTTCTGCGCGGCCGCGCTCATCCGTCTCCGGATGAAGGTCAAACAGATATGGAAAAAGGAAAAACACAATAGGTATCATTTGTGATATTCAAAAAAAGAATCTATCAAAGATTGCCTTAAGACACTCTATGATAAAGTCCCAAAAACTCTATCAGCGATAAGCACAACCAGACAAGACATTGTTGCAGATTTATGACGGCAGGCAGGGAGGAACAGTCTGTGTGTATCAGCTCCAGATAAGAACAGTTCGCAGGTCTCACAGCTCGG
>JBBPBX010014102.1:38407-51409 GCA_038048925.1 Garcialebias charrua | reverse complement strand
AAGTGGCATATGCAGTGAGGCACATAAGGCACATTTGGCATCCTTAGATAAGGCTAGTCAGAGAATACTGTATATGTATCAGCAGTAGTGTAGATAAAAGTAGTGTAAATGTAAACAGTAGTAATAAATGTAAAGCAGTAGTAATAAATGTAAACCGTATTAATAAATGTAAACAGTGAATGTAAACAGTAGTATGACTATAGGCAGTAATGTAATACAAACATTAGTGCAAATATGAGAAGTAGTGCAAACTGAATGAGCACATGACCGAGAGTTTAGTGAATAACCCGTTTGATGACACAGAGTCCAGTGTTAAAAACTTTGTGTTGAGTGGTAATGTGTGAGAAAGTTTTTTGTGTTAAGGCAGTTCAAATGGGAGGGGAGGCAGAGCAGGCAGAGTGTTTAGCATTCTGACTGCCTGATGAACAGAGCTGTCTCTCAGTCTACTGGTACGAGCCTGGAGACTCCTCAGTCTCCTCCCTGATGGCAGCAGTCTAAAATGTAATAAATAATGATAAATCCAGTGTAGTAAAATGCAAATACTGTAAGCCTGCATGTTAGGCTGCCTTCAGGCCCAGGCCTCCCTTGCAAAAGATGTCTGTAAATGGGATTTGCCTGGTTAAATAAAAGTTAATAAAATGTGCAACGTGTTCACTTAAAATAGAGTACAGAACAAGTATAAAGCAATGCAGTGGTTGAGTTATTCAGTAAAAAGTTTAAGCAAATCATTTGATTCAGTAAAATCCTTAAATTTAAATAAACTTTCTTGAAAGTATTGTTTCAGCTGCACAACAGACATTTTGTATTACAGTGAGTATACTATACTGTAATACAAAATGTCTGTTGTGCAGCTGAAACAATACTAGCTAGTTGTGTTTATCCTGTTTTAAAGAACCTAATGATAAATAGTGTTGTGTTCAAGACCCGAGACTAAGCCAAGACCAAGACCAGAGTGTAGTGAGACCAAGACAAGAGTCTTGTCTCGGTCTCACTACACTCTGGTCACAAGACCAAGACTTTTTGGGTCTGAGACCAAGTCGAGACCAAGACCTCAAATTAACAAAATATAAACTTTTATTATAAAATATTTTTTTATAAAAATGTCATACTGTAACTTTCAGTTTGCTTTTGAATGAATGTATCAACTTTTATAAAAAGTTTAAAGCTACATAAAGAAATCAGACATTCAGTGATTGAACTTCATGTGATTCAACAATAAAATTACCGGTACACAACTGTTAAATTTGAAGCAGTTTCATCACGTCAAGCCTTAAAAAACTGCAGTGACAGAACACTCGTCATAAGTCCAAACTCAACACCAAGGATAACCATATACAGGTAACCCCCCCACTTACGACTCCATCGACCTACGAACAACGGGACCTACGAACGTATCATATTTAATAAAAATATGAAATTACTGTATTAAAATTTTTTTTTTTTTTGTTTAAATGTTCTTAATTTCATGTGTACATCACTTTGTTGCAGCTGTGGTTGTTTTAAAGGCTTTATAAATAATAATTATGATAAAAAAGATCATTTCTGATCATTTTTGAGCAATCTTGGGCAACAGGAAGTAGGTCTTCAGTTTACACGGTCACAAATTAATGTAGAACACCGGACGCCATTTTAGGTTCAGTCACTGGGGTCTCCGGTCACAAATTACAGTAATGTAGAACACCGGACGCCATTTTAGGTTAGCTGCCCGGGAGCCGGCCGAAGACTGGTGACCAGGATGGCTTCATATGGATTAATTACGAGCTGGAAACGTCTCTGTGAACTTTGTGGATGTCTCAGGCAGCAGCAGCAGCTGCAGATTGATCGCGCCGCCGCTCCAACACCAGCTCATGGCTTGGCTAGCAGAAGCTAGCCAGCTAGCTAACACAGGTCTGGAGCAGCTGCGGTGGTTCACTGGCCGGCCGCCGCGCTGCTCGGCCCGACAACAATCAACGCATGGCAACCTAAGATGTCGGCTTTGACCATCTCAAAGTAAGAAAATATATTTTTATTTATTCTGTAAATGTGAATAGCAATGTTTAACATTACAGTACACTACTGTACATGCTTAAATGTGTGCGCGCGCTCCGTTAGCATGATAAATAAAGGTTGAATGAATGAATGAATGAATAATTTTTTTTTTTAAATAATTTTCACCCCCTACCTACGGCAGAATCGAGCTGCGAACCGTTCTTAGGTCCCGAACTCGTTCGTAACACGGGGGTTCCCTGTAGTTGCATTAGTTACAAGTATATTCTTTGTGATTTAAATAGGCAAATTTTATAACTGATGATGATAGGACAGACATCTTCTCTTGTGCCCAATCACTTATCATTTTCTTGGAGTGACCAGTGTTGCCAGATAGAGTCAAGGTTTTCCAGCCCAAAAATCTGTTAAAAACCACATCAGACAAAAATCTGCCCAATCAATATATTTATAGTATATTTACTGTTGGAACATGAACACACATCAGTACTGTACAAGCCAAGGTAATTTAACAATATGTGGCAAAATGCAACAATCCAACAAAAATATTCCCAGAGTTCCCAGCAAAATCAGAATGTAAACCACCCAATTGGAAGTAAACCGCCCAATCTGGCCACACTGGGAGTGACGCATGCGAGTGAAAGGGGGTGGGCGTGACAGAGGTAACAAAAAAATTGATTTAGCAATGAGTCACGTTATCACTTGGATTTGAACCAGTACGTTTTGCATCCAATAAAATCCAAGAGGTTAACAAATAAACTAGACAATAATCTGGCAATTTAGTGTTATTTCCACAGTTGTGGTCTTGACTGGTCTTGAAATAAAATCCCGAGTCCTCAATGTCCGAGACAGAGAGACAAGACCGAGCCCAGTCTCGAATACTACAACACTAGTTTGCATTTTAAAAAATTATCTAAACCTAAGTAATATTTCAGACTCGGCCATCTCAGTACCAGCTGTTTTTGTCCCACTATGCTGTTGGTGGAGAATCAGTTTTGTTTGGTGCCTCCTCAGAATGAAGAAGTCCATTGGATGACGGATGAAACGTCTCAGCAAAACAAGAAATTGTCCAGATGACCTGACTGAACACTGTTGGATTTTATATCTGGATACCTGGAGCATGAACTTTAGTGTTTGGTGTAAGTAATGTTTATAACCTATTTAATTGTCATTACAGGCATACAGACAGTTAAAGCTTATAATGATGTGTTAAATGAAAATAAAGGCGCCCAGGTAGTTTAAGTATGGTAAATAAAAATTGTGGTTTCTATTGAAAATTAAAATAAATAACCAACAACCGAGCTAACCTTTTGTGTTCATCCTTTTTTTCGACATTAGATGTAGTCTGGTGTTTTATTATCTCTAAATGCGCAAAATACTTTACCTTTATGTACCGTATATGAGTGTTTCTGTTCAGTGCCCTGAGATGACTTCTGTTGTGACTTGGTGCTATACGAATAAACTGAATTGAAATTTAATTTATACAAATATGGACTCAAGGGCTTTTTCTTTTGTCTTAACACTTAAAAAAGCAATGCAAATACAACGCAACATGAACTGCAGTCTTTTAATGTCAAATACCGGTATATGAAATTCATCAAGTTTGACTTTACGAGTCAAGTGCATTTTGTGGCTTTATGCTAACTTTAGAAGATGATAAAATTGTCTCTTAAATGCAAACGTTTTAAATACTTAGTTTAGTTTTTTAAAGTTTATTTATTCATTCATTTCATTTCAATAAAAAAAAACAATACAATTTCAAAAAGAAAGAAAATAAAATACCTATAAAATGAAAGGCAGCAGAAGAATGAAATTGTATCATTTCTGCCTCTTCTTAGCAAAATCAATTCAAACAATCAATTCAAGCAACAATCACAAATAATACAACAAACCATATAACTGATCACAATTATTCATTATAGTTCATTAAATATTAACTAACTTATATGTATCTTATCAGCAATATATTCTTGATCTTTTTCTTAAATACAAATAATGATTTCTCTTTTTTAATATCATTATCCAAACTATTCCATAAACATATTCTCTGTGTTGAAGTAGACCTACCCCTTAAACTTGTTCTATACACTTCGGTTTTACAAAAATATCTGTTCCCTTTCAGGGGTGTTCAGACTTTTTCAGCATGCAAGATATTTTGGAAATGATCAAGTCAATGTGATCTACCTACTATATGAATTCGGTGTTCAGTAACTCAGAGAGCCGGCAACTTTCATTGTTTTTGGGTTCTGAATGATCGTGTCTTCATCAATGTTTCTCATGGTTCAATTATGGGTGCAAAATGTCACACTGTTAACTCCTGTAACTACACATCAGTGACAAAGAAGTCAAGTAAATGTCTGATATTAATGTTGTTATTGATCTCAGGGATTCAGCCCAACCCAGGGCCCTCCATTAACTACAGTACTCCCAGTGAGTTTAAAAATAATTCAGGTCTCCATTTCCTGCATGTAAACGCTCGTAGCCTCTAAAAAAACTTGATGAATTGAAAATCCTAATCAGTTCTTCTGGGGCAGATGTGATCGTTATCTCTGAAACTTGGCTCAACAAATCTGTTTTGAAAAATGACCTGGCAATCAATGAATTTAAGATCTATCGTTGTGATCGTAATAAAAAGGGAGGTGGAGTCGCTATTTACATCAGAGACTCTTTGGCTGCCAGGATTGCGTCTAAAAAAACAATCGCAAACCAGTTTGAGGCTTTAGCTGTGAACATCAGTTTGAAGGGAGGTCAGATCATAACTGTTGTAGGTTGTTATCGTCCCCCCTCCGCAACACCTGAAGCTCTGTCCTCCCTGACTGAATTCATAGGAAATTTAAAACACAATGAGATTGTTATGGTAGGAGATTTCAACATTGATTGGAATAAGTCGACCCCCCTCTGTGATAAATTCAAGGAATGTTGCCTATCTCTCAATCTAACACAACTTATCGATTCTCCCACCAGACCAAACAAAAAATGTCCCGAAAAATCTTCCACCTTAGATCTGTTTTTCACAAATGCACCTCATAAATTTCCTGGAACAGGTGTATTTGCTAACATTTTGAGTGATCATTCCGTAATAGCAGCTCTTAGATCTACTAAACTTCCACCTGCTGAGCCCAGAATAATTCAAAAAAGGGATTTGAAACGTTTCTGTGAACAATCATTCCTCTGGGATCTATCCCACTTTGATTGGCAACGTATTCTACTAATCAACGACTTGGAACTATTTTCATGATGGTTTCATTTACTTTGTGAACAAACACGCTCCTTTCCGGCAGTTCAGGATAAAGGGCCGTGACAGACCCTGGTTTACTCCTGAACTAGCTGACCTCCTGCACAGGAGAGATCATCTTTGGGCCGCAGCAAGAAAATCACACTCAGACACTGATTGGTTGAAATTTCGGCAGCTGAGGAATAAATGCACAACTGCCATCAAAGCTGCAAAACGTAATTACTTCTTATCTCAGACCTCCAAAAATCTAAACGACCCTAAAAAATTCTGGAAAACCATCAAATCTCTCTCAGGCACCCCCCAATCATCTGACCTCCCATCACAACTTCTTGTTGATTCTGTTCCTGTGTCAAATAAGCACGAGATCCTGAACTGTTTCAACAAACATTTTGTTGCTTCTAGTTCATTATTTGACACAGTTACAAATGGAAAATCAGCCACTTCATCTAATAACCAAACTTTTACAAATCAAATCCCTCCTACAAGTAAATCCTCAGTTAATCACACATTCTCCTTTTCTCCGTTCTCAGTCCGTGAGGTAAATAAACTGTTAAAAGACCATCCATCCATCCATCCATCTTCTTCCGCTTATCCGGGGTCGGGTCGCGGGGGTAGCAGCCTAAGTAGGGAGGCCCAGACTTCCCTCTCCCCAGCCACTTGGAGCAGCTCCTCCGGGGGAATCCCAAGGCGTTCCCAGGCCAGCCGAGAAACATAGTCCCTCCAGCGCGTCCTGGGTCTTCCTCTGGGTCTCCTCCCGGTGGGACATGCCCGGAACACCTCACCAGGGAGGCGTCCAGGAGGCATCCTAACCAGATGCCCGAGCCACCTCAACTGGCTCCTCTCGATGTGGAGAAGCAGCGGCTCTACTCCGAGTCCCTCCCGGATGACTGAGCTTCTCACCCTATCTCTAAGGGAGAGTCCAGCCACCCTGCGGAGAAAACTCATTTCAGCCGCTTGTATCCGAGATCTTGTTCTTTCGGTCATAACCCAAAGCTCATGACCATAGATGAGGGTGGGAACGTAGATCGATCGGTAAATTGAGAGCTTTGCCTTTTGACTCAGCTCTCTCTTCACCACGACAGACCGGTACAGCGCCCGCTTCACTGCGGACGCTGCACCTATCCGCCTATCGATCTCACGCTCCAGTTTTCCCTCATTCGTGAACAAGATCCCGAGATACTTAAACTCCTCCACTTGGGGCAGGACCTCCTCCCCGACCCGGAGAGGGCATGCTACCCTTTTCCGGCTCAAGACCATGGCCTCGGATTTGGAGGAACTGATCCTCATCCCGGCCGCATCACACTCGGCTGCAAACCGCTCCAGTGAAAGTTGTAAATCACGAACTGATGAAGCCAGTAGGACCACATCATCTGCAAAAAACAGAGAAGCGATTCTAAGGTCACCAAAACGGATCCTCTCAACACCTTGGCTGCGCCTAGAAATTCTGTCCATAAAAGTTATGAACAGAATCGGTGACAAAGGGCAACCTTGGCGGAGTCCAACTCTCACCGGAAACGAGCCTGACTTACTGCCGGCAATGCGGACCAAGCTCTGACACCGGTCGTACAGGGACCTAAATAAACAGTTAAAAGATCTTGATCCTAAAAAATCTGCAGGTCCAGATGAACTTCCACCTTATTTCTTAAGGCTGGCTGCTCATATCATCACAGTCCCTGTGACTCACATCTTTAATCTGTCCATAAGCCAAAACACCATTCCGGATGCTTGGAAAACAGCCTTTGTTCTTCCTTTGCTGAAGGGAGGTGACCCCACCTCATTGAACAATTATCGACCGATCTCTAAACTCTGCATCTTAGCCAAGGTTCTAGAAAAACTGATAAACTCCCAGATCAAAAATTATCTGGACTCATTTAACATCTTACCTCTCCATCAATCTGGTTTCAGGAAAAAACACAGCACAACAACTGCTTCTCTGAAGGTTCTGAATGATGTTGTTGAAGCATTGGATGCTAAGGACTATTGTGCTGCACTTTTCTTAGACCTGTCTAAAGCTTTTGACACTGTGGATCATAACATCCTGTGTCATAAGCTCTCAGAAATCGGTTTCTCTGATCACACCATCGGTTGGTTTTCTAATTATCTTTCCAATCGGAGGCAATGTGTTCAACATAACGGTACTTCTTCCAGCTATTTAAAGGTTCAGTATGCAGTTTCTGTAGAACTGCAGCACTTAGAAATATTTTCAACAGGCAAAGCATTCTGATCCCTCCCCCTCAGAGCCATATATGGCTCTGCCCCCTTGTGGTCTGTTAAATTTCAAATTCAAGCTCTGTTTTTATTGGCTGATTCAAATTCAAGCTCTGTTTTTATTGGCTGGTTACAAACTCTGTTTTTATTGGCTGGAAAATGGCGGGTCACCTTTTCTTTTTAGAAATGCTTATTTACCACCTGGAGAAGCAAGGGGACAATATTTTTTTTATTTTTTTTCAGAGATTACCTGGCTAACATCAGTCTGTCAGGAGGTAGTGACAGAGTGAAGAAATATGTTCATAAAAAAAGCTACATACTGAAGCTTTAAAGTTAAAAATGGTGTACCACAAGGCTCAGTTTTAGGACCAACCCTCTTTACAATCTACATAGCTAATGTAGGTCAGAGCATCCCTGATGCATCCTTACATTTCTATGCTGATGATACAGTTGTTTATTGCCGAGCTAAAACAGTAGCTAAGGCTTTCCAGTTACTGCAATCCGCTTTTGACATCATTCAGTCAGATTTGTTCCGTCTCAAACTTGTCCTAAATGCTGAAAAAACAAAAGGGATGTTTTTTTCAAGTAGGAAGTCGGTCCCAGCAGATCTTCCTCTGATTTTCCTCAAATGGTGTCCCTATTGAGTTTGTTGATTCCTATAAATATTTGGGTATCCTGGTCGATTCACATCTCTCATTTAAACTCCACGTGGAAAACCTAGTGAAGAAACTGAAAGTTAAACTGGGTTTCTTTTTCAGAAATAAATCATGTCTAACACTGAATGCTAGGAAACGCCTTGTATCTGTGACTTTCCTGCCCTCCATTGATTACGGTGACATTCTATACATGAATGCTCCTACAAGCACCCTGCGGATGTTGGATGTTGTCTATCATGGTGCACTAAGATTCATAACTGGCTGTGATTATCGTACCCACCACTGCACCCTGTATTCACTGGTTAACTGGACATCATTAACCTCACGCAGACTCTTCCACTGGTACATTTTCATCTTCAAATCACTTCTTGGTCTGCTGCCCTCATACATCTCCTCCTACATGTCTTTGCGTGAGTGCAGCTACAGTGTGCGCTCTCAGGACATGATTACCTGCAGTGTTCCGACAGTGTCCCTCAGTGAGGACTGAACTTGGAAAAAGGGCCTTCTCCTACTCTGCTCCTGCTTCCTGGAATATCTTACAAAAAGATCTGAAGCTCTCGGCCCTGACCTCTCTGGATGGTTTTCAGAATCTGTTGGAATCCTGGCAAAAACCAATGCAGATATGTTCCTGTCTTTGATTTTTTTGTACATCTACCTTATAATGTTTTTGCTACTTTTTCTTTTCTTTTGTTTACTGTTTAATGTATTTGTATCATTGATGTTCATCATTCTTTAGTTTGTAGCAGGTCGCTTTCGTAAATGAGCCCTCGAGGCTCAATAAGATTTACCTGACTAAATAAAGGTTGAATGAATTAATGAATAAGGCCCCGTTTACACGAAAACAACCTGTGGAAACATTAGTGATTTTTCAATGTTTATTGGGGGTAATAAACAAAAAATAAGCTGGTTTACATGAAAAATGCTGTAGTTTTCATGTCAGTCGGGTTGCCAGATAAGAAATTATGAACTACAGTATAGTACAGTACTGTGGCTTTAAAATTATAGTATTTTGACCTAAATTGTTGTGTTTGCTGAGTAAAGGTGTTCTAAGATGCAATTCAATTCAGTTTATTTATATAGCGTCAATTCACAAAAGAAGTACAGTAATCTCAGGGCACTGAACAGACAATTGTTTTTTTATATATCATGCTGTGATCTACAAGTACTACCTCAGAGATCTACCAGTAGATCGCGATCTACGTAATGAGCACCCCTGCTTTAAATCATAAAAATTATACATTATAAATTTTAAATTATATATACTATATATAAATATATAAATTATATATATATATTGAATTATATTAATTGTATTCCTTTTTACAAAATACGCTTGTATGTTTGATGGTAGAATGTAATTCTGAGCCTTGTACATAAGTAATAGAATATTGTATATTTCAGTTGATAAAACAAAATACAGTACTTGAAGGATGACAGTACTGTACACTAATGTTTTCTTGAGATAATTCTTACTAGCTTTTTTTGTAAAATAAAAATAGACTTGGTTACAGTTTTACAAGCTGTACCCCAAACACCAACACAATAAATTAAATGTTTATCTAGCGATTACATTATTTACGTTGCATCACTGCTACTTTGAGTGGTGGGGAAAGTAAAATATCTGTTTGACTCAGAGGAAGATCTGACCCTCCTCTTCCTCTCTGACCTCACCATCAGTTGTCCGAGTGTGGCTCGACGCCGACTCATCTCAGCAGGTGGTTTCAGGAATGTTGACAGCTGGAATCAGCCCTGAGGCTGCGACTCCGCACCAACAACAGGTGGGCCTGCAGTCGGGACAGCTGCTTCATCAACCGCCGACCCAAACGACTACAGTTCGGTTCCGTCGCTGAGCTCAGCTGCCAGTTAACTAAAGTGTGCACGCTCGGGATTCTTCAGCATATCTCTTTAATGTTAGTGTTACGGTAAGATAAGCTCGTAGAGTTCGGCCTCGGGAGGTCAGCGAGTGTGAGGAGAATCTGGCAGAAACAGCCTCATGTTTCAGTTTCAGCTAGCAGTTTAGTGTTTTTTTAAACCTTACTCACCTGAAAACGCGCTTCCTCTGCTTCTTTCTGTTGACGTTGGTACTTATTTTTGTTAAATTCCCCCCAACGCGTGGCAGAAAAGGAATAAATAAATCAAATTCGACGCTAAAAGTAGAAAGAGAAAAAAGTTTCACGTTTATTTTCAAACTTCTCCCGGCGACTCGTGCGTTACGTCACAGAAAGGCAGTCAACGGTAGATGACGACAGATGGCGAAATGTATCATGGGACGTGTAGTCCAAAAAGTAAAAATCATTTCGGAAGTTGTTTTATTGACTACAAATACGCGTAATATTGAAAGAGGGAAACATCAAACATCTATATATGAAGGGATAACATTAGAGACATATGCAAGAAAAAATTTAATAAAGTTGCTAAAAAAAATTAAAATAAAGACTTCTGGTTTTAACATTACCGTGTACTATTTTGCTAATAATTTCAACATTCCCAGTTATAACGTGAAAATAATTTAAGAATAAAACATAAAATATAAAATAATCATGTTATAACCAAAATAAAAATTAAGATTTATTTTCTTCAACTTTTCTTCTGTTGTTGCAAGCTATTATTTTTAAGAAAAATTATTTTGTATAAAAGATATCGCCAATAAACAACTTGTCACAATTTAATATACTATTAAAAAACTTTTTTATACAGCAGTAATATAACAATATAATACATTTTGATGAAAACGTGAACATTAATAAAATCTTTTTTTAAGGGTAATTTTTTGTGATCATCTATGTTCACATGTTTCTTTTTCTGGGTAATAATAATAATAATAATGCATTTTATTTGTAGGTGCCTTTCTTGGCACTCAAGGTCACCGACATTGTCAAGATGCTTTCAGAATAAAAGGACATGAGGAATTACAAAATTTAATCCATGATGAAAGAAATAAAAATGCTGCAGGCAAACTGGCCATGTGAATGCCTCAAGAATATTATCCTCCCACACAAATCCTTATTTAGTCAGCCCTCTTCTGCTGTAATGTTCACCCTCAGACCTCAGTTGAAAATGTGAATGTAGTATCTTTAAAAAACTTAGAAACATTACCGTAGTATTAAAGCAATTTAATTACGTTATTGAACTTCCATGCTGTTGGTGAGGGGACATTGCTGCCACCATCTACACACAGCTGTGTGCAGATGCAACAATAAAAGTTAAATTATAAGCTAAAACACGCCAGCATGTAATCTGGGATTTACAGAATTATGGGGGCCAAATGTCAATGCACACAAGATGAGACCACCGAGGACCAAGTTGTGTCAGCATTCACAAAGAGAAGGAGTTTCAGTTTTGTACCAGTTTTCAGCTTCGTCAACTTCTTCATTTCATATTAATTTTTTTAAGAAGAGAGAAACTTACACAAGCCAGACAGTACAAGTGGTTTTAGATGGGCTCGGTCAAAACCTGAAATGACATTTGCATGCATGTAATTCTAAAAGATGGCAGTTTACTTTGAGGTGACAAGTTATGTGTTTAATTCATTTTGTTGCATGGAACTTCTGTTTAGTTTTATGATGGAGATCGTGGAATAACTTTTAGTGTCGCTGCAAATTACAATGAAATTTGGATGCAACAAAGCAGGTGCCTCAAAAAGGGTGGAAACAAATAAAATAATATTAAGAAACACAGTTTAAAACTAACATCAAGAGTTGAAAAAAATATATTAACAACATCACCAATTCAAAAAAGTTTAAGACAAAATATCACCAATTAGAGTAACAGCCATTTGTAGAGATATTAAGATAGATTTTGGTGTGGTGGTAGCTGAGAGTAATGCCCAATAAATACTAAATTTAAATAAAAAATTCAAGCTGGCCACCAAAGCTAAATTTAAATGGCTTTAAGTCAGTTATTTTTACACCGAGCTGAAATTTGTCCCCATCACATTTTTTTTTTTTTATACCGACTCCAAATCAAAAACTCCAAGATGGCCACCGTAGCTTAAAATAAAAAAATGACTATAACTCTTGATCTGTTGCCTTAATGAGCTAAAATTTGGTATGGTGGTAGCCAAGAGCAAACCTTAACTCTTACAGTATTACAGTCAAATCAAAGTTTTAAAATGGTCGCAACTTGGCCCTCCCCATCAAAGTTTCTCCAAGAACTTTCTAGTCTTCTAAATATTGTTTTTCTTTCTTTTTTGTGTCTTTCCAGCTTTGACACTTTCCTTTTTTTGATGCCCATCTTCACTTTTTTTGTATCCAGGTCATCCTTTTTATCTTTAATGACCTGAATCGTTTGTTGCCGCAGCCATGTACCTGTGAGCTTCTGCCGGCCGTCCATTCCTCCCAGAGAGAAACTTCTGTTGGAGGATGTCGTCAAGGCAACCGTTGCTAATGGCGACTGCCATGGCAACCAGAGGCTTCAGCTCATTTAGATTCATTAGTGTTCAGGTGAAGGAGCTCCTGGTGACAAACATCTTAACTATGGAGAAAAGTTTAAAGCCAAAGCACCACGCTGACGTTCGGCTCATCTGCAGTGACTCATCCGACGTGTCTTCGTCCTCTGTGTCAATAAAACCAATCAGTGCCGTTTCTCCTAATTCTTCTGTTGGCTCAGGTGCCAGGATTTCTCTTAAAGGAATGTGGAGGATTAAACCAGACAATAAAAGAATGATAATCCCTCCGCTGAATTGGATCTTTCTCTTCACCTGATTGCATGAAGAATGCATGTGAGTGATGGACCCCTGGTCTGTTTGGGATCAGGTTAGTTACACAAATAACCCTCGAAAAATGTGGGACGCTTCCTCGCCCTGGACAAAAGTCAGCGATGAAGTCAATGATGTTTCTTTCATTCAAAAACCAGGCGATCTATTTTTAATTTTCTTTCTTCACTATGTGGGTGGTCTAAACAGTATATGTGTTGGGGGTG